>LAPY01003733.1:2847-17401 GCA_000970635.1 Eragrostis tef
GGGCTTCCCTCTGGAGAAGACCCAGCACTGGGTTCAACACGAAGGGCAACGCCACGAGAGTACAAACGGGCTTCGTGAAAGAGCGCTAACGCGGTACGAAGCCTAATCTATTATCATGGCAGTCATGTCATACAACAGTAACCGTCCCCCCTCTCCAGTGCACGGAAGGGGCTATTTATACCATGATCAGAGATTACAATTTGATGCCTAGACTACCCCTGATTACAGAGAATAATGTACAGAATATTCGGTACTAAAATGTCCGGAGGGCACAGTCGTCCTTTGGCGTTGTGTTGTTGAGGGTTCGCTGAAAACCCTACCCGCCGACGTGCTCTCCCTCATTGCCGCTCTGGGCCCACTCACAGGCCTTCGGCGGAGGTGTTGGTCTCCGCCACCGTCGCCTGGAGCCCTTCTTCACCACTGACCCGAAGACCTTCGGGCCAGCAGTTTACTCTTTGCGCCCAACGTCAAGTCCTACGAGAAAAACACCTGAAAACACGAAAAGTCATCAGTCCATACAATGTAAACCTTCGGATAATTCGTAGCGTTGGGCTTCGGGTTCAAAGCCTGCTCCGTGGATCCCCAACATCAAATATTTCTGAGAGCCGAAGTAGTACTCGTCACAAAGAATGGTAATATTGTTGACGTTCAAATGTAAAAATCAGATGCACAACCAGATTTGATGCAGGCTTTCCTCCAAACTGACCATCGCACAGAACCACAACAATATAGCATGAGAGGCAATGTTTCAACTGTTAAAGACCACATGAACACTTATATTAACAAACAACATCCTCAAAGAAACTATTTTCTCAACTAATAAAGTCGGAGCACACTCGGCTAAAAAGGCTCAGTGAAGGGCTTCGCGACTTATAGGATGCTGAAAGGATAGTCTTTTGCCATCACACATGGAGAGCAGCACCATCGGCACAACAGACGTCAAGTTCAAGCCCTTTGTTGATAAAACTAATCAACACCAGAAATAGGACCGATACCTGTAAAAGAAAAATATTCCTCAGAATGTCCTTGACTTAGAGTACCAACTTAATGCACAGTTATTTGTAGATACAGGGTGAACTATATTCCTTTTTTTTTATCGGATACTATATTCCTATTTAGCATAACAGGTAACCACTCTCTCAAAAAAAAAAAACAGGTAACCATGAAAACACCTGATGCCTGAGCAATAAATCAATTCATTGTTTATCTACTCTCAGCATAAGTCAAATCAAAGGTTTCAAACAGCATGACTCTATAGTAAGCGTAAGGCATGAATTACGGAGTACATGAATCAGAGGCCAATAGTGGGTTTCATGATAGGGGCGAGTCATCATCGTGTTCAAAAATAGAAGAGCAATAAACAAACATTACACTGGAAAGGAAAGCACAGGAATGCTTTCCAGCCTTCCAACAAAGGTAATCCAAGGACTGTATTCTCATATCCATAATCTGGTCAAGAAGTAAGGCACATTCAAAAAGGTTGTGGCGATCTAATAAGCTACCATGTAAACAGGACTCGGAAAATTTAAGGCGATACAGTGATAATTTCTATTCAACATAGGTGGATATATATGAAAAACACAGGCCGATGCAACTGCTAATGCTATCTCCCCTAGATTCCTAATGCTGCTAAGCAAGGTATTCCATAGAAATGTTTTTCCTGTTACACCATACCCATAAACGAAGAATGTATGTCCACTTCCATGACGAACAGAATGCTCTATAGCATTAAAAATACTCCTCTGCATCCAGTTTAATTTGTTAAACTGATCATTTGATTCCACCAATGAAGCATTCGAGCTATAAGAGAGCTCTTCTATTAGCAATCTGGTGCTAAAAATCTGAGAAGAATGGCTATCTGGCTCTGGCAAGTTACAGTGCCTTGGGCTATATCCAGCATCTCTTGATGATAGGTGGATATCTTTGCATGAAAGATCAGAGAACAGATTCACATATGTTTGTCCATCGCAATGGATGTGGCATTTAAGTCAGATTCAGACACGATTCTATAAGATGAAGTCCTAAATCCTAATAAGGCATAACTAAGTCAAAATTCAAGTGGCAAGTAGATAATGTACAGATACAATTTTCATTTTCATTTTAAAATTTGCCTAGTGTGATAGCGGCTCCATATCTCGAACCAATGCATTGGTTCTGTGTACCTTCAACTCCTGAGATACTGAAGAAAATGTCTTATGAATCTGCACATACACTACGATTGAGCAAAGGCAACTCAGGCACACGGTACAGGTAGTTGAAGATTAAACATTAACCAAAATTGAAGAGAAGGTACTATCAAGCAACATCCTGAGATAATGGAGTGGACTTTTGTAGCAACACGGAAGGGAAGAAATCTGGGAATTTTGCATTCAGTATACCAATGTTTCTGAGTCTCTAAACTTAGCGATATAAGGTAAGGCTAGCAGACATACAGCAAGTAAAATTATACTAAATATCACTAGATCAGATAAAGGTATCATCATGCAACTTAATCTGGCACCGGAGCTAGAGCAGGTCGAAGGTAAATACTGTACAGAGCAAACAACAACATTACCTGGGAGTAGCAGGAAAGAGAACCCTGCAGATTTTATGCAGATGTAGATGAAAATGCCAAACCGACAGCAGATCTCGGTCACCTATGTGGTTGGTATACAGGACGATTGACAAACTGCCGAATGGGTTAATTGGAAGGAGAAGCGAAGAGGACAGTCTTGCCGCAGGACGGAAGTCACGGAACCAACGAAGACCAACAACTGCAGAGTCTGCCGGCGAAGACGACGTTGAGGGCGAAGCAACAGGAGGGGATGAGACACGGGCAGTGGCAAGAGACGACCAAGATGCGGCGGCGGCGGCTTCGCCGGCTGTTCCAGTGCTGCGGCTCTTCGTCGGCTGTTTCGGTGGCAGCAGCTGGAGGCTGGTTGCCGGCGCAAGCGGTGGTTGCAAGTCGCCGAGCAGGAGAGTCGGGTGGTGCCATGGGAGCGCACGGAGCTGCGGTCGAGCGGCGCGCTGGCTGGGCAGGTGGCGATTCAGAAGAGAAGCCGGGCACGAAACTGACTGAGCGATGAGTGGCGGGTGGGGCAGATGGCGGCTCGGAAGGAGAAGGGGAGGCGGACGTCCAGATGTGTACCACGTATAGGATCAGAGGGACTCAATTATTCGATGACGTTGGTTGCCTGGGAGGTGAGAATGGAACAGTCCTGGTATACACAATAGCTTTTATAGATGTGAAGCATGCGCTTAGCAGCAGCCAAGTTTTCCTGACATCATATAAAGCACCTGCACAAGGAAAAAAAGTTGAAAAAAACATATTTACGTTTTTCTTCAAAAGGTCCCCAAGTCTTTATTATTCATTGAAAAGTTAGAATTAATATATATACTTAAGAATCGTCGTAAATAAACTAAGTAAATAAGGAGGGGCAATAACTTTGCAAATGGGAAACATATGAATAGGAAGTTGCTGTACAAAATATGTTACAAATAGAATGAATGAAAGTAACTAATGTATTGACAAGAAGTACCTTGTTTTTCCAAATACTAATGCCTTGGAATGCGGCAGCCAACTCAATTGACATTGACATGAGCCTAAAGCAGCAATAACAAAGTTTATGTTAGTATATATGGTATGGGTTGTAACTTGTCACCCTATGAAACCCAGCAACACAAATAAGTCACAGTAGGTACATCAAACTAATTAACCACAATGTTGACTTGTTTGTAAAAGACAAATTACTTGGGACCAAAAGACAAAGAAAAACTTACCAAATCAGTATCTTTTAGAAATTCCTTGATGGCTGATAAATGAACCGCGAAGTTGATTTCCTTGAACTTGAATAGAGTAACTCCCACAACATGCCCAGACGAGAGAAAAACTGGACCGCCACAATGTCCCAGATGGAATTTTTTTATTTGAATTAAAGGAATCTCTTTGTGCATTTCTACAATCGTCTTCGGCCTAAATCTTTGCACATCGATCACACATTGAAGGTCCTTTACCCTTCTAGGTGCAGAACGTAAAGCGCTCACCATGTCAAATTTAAGGGCTGAATAAGTTGTTTCTGTATCTTCCAGAAATTGAGTAGAAGAACGATCCAGATCATTAACACAAACAGGTAACTTTGCAACATCCTCACATGGGTACTCAACTGATCCTCTGATAAAAGTATATGTGCAAGGAATTGTAAATATATTTGGATGCCCAAACCCGTACACTTCCCTATTCACATTCAGAACTCCTGGCTCTGCCAAACTAGTATAGTCAGTCTCTTTACGACTTCCTCTTTCCAACTGAAGCAAACATAAACCAAAGCTCATGGATCGTTTCACTACTCTTAGTGAAGTCCAACCTCCTTTCCATGAGGGACATGAACCAACATATTTCAAATCAGGTCGTATAATATGTGATGATGTGAGGATATGTCCTGTTGAACTAATGCACACTCCAGCTACATGGGCATAATCCTCGTCTTTTTTAGTAGTTGAGTCCTCTACCTTAATAATCCAAACAACATTGCTTAACTGTTTTGAAAACTGATGCCTCTGATCTTGATTAAGAGATGCATCCACTTTTACCATGTCAAGCACTTTGTTTGCCATTTGTTTTAAAAGCTGATATAAGCTATCATCTACAAAGTGTACACATAAGATTATCAGTTTAAAAACAATTCTGCAACTAAAAAGACTAATAAAAAAGCAACAGTGGTCATTCCTTATAATGAAGAAACAAGAGGAGCACTACTCTTCAGTTAAGAGGTTCAGAATATTTCATATACAATTGAGATGCTTAAAATCCACGTTTTGGTAGACACTAAACGGTACACGGACGGTGACCCTCCGTTTACCGTATAGGCTGTTTAGACGTGGATTAAACGGTTAGGTTACTGTAGCATGGTCTCAGGAGTTTTTTTTTAACATATATGAACGTCAATTTGAGGTTAAACTGAACAGAGCACACCATAGCGGAGCTAAACTGAAGCTTAATTGAAAGCATGCATGTCTAATTTCGAGCTAATCAGGACAACAGATAAAGCATACCATAACAGAGCTCAATCTTACAACAGATTAGACCTAATCAAAGCAAAATCTACTGATTGAGGGTGCATGATAGAGAGTGAAGGAGGAAGGAGCAGTACATGCAGGCTGCAGTCGAACCGAGGTGTGCACCGGAGCTGGCGGACGTCTTGCACTCAGGCGGATGCGTGCACGGGAGCTGGACGGGCGCACGCGGCAGGACGGCCGCGATGCCTAGACGCGCGGCAGATCGGTGGCGGCGCGCGCTGCTGGTTCATGGTTGGCGTGCTGCAGCTGAGCGTCGCCTTTCGCAGCAGGTCGACCGCGGCGTGTGCGAGAGCTGGGCGGCGGCGTGCGCGGGAGCTGAGCGCGAGAGGCAAGAGCTGGGCGGCGGCGTGCGCTGGCCGATATTCTCTCAATGGCCAGATCCGTTTCGCCGCCGTTCCGTTTCGCTCTGTTTTTGACCGTTTAAGTCCAGGGGGAGGAGGGCATGGGATTCAGAAGTTCAGACTTCGCGGGGAACTTTACCAACCATTAGCAAAGGAGACATCCAAGCTTTGCCACGAGTTCGACTCCACTTCCTCTATTCTTGCCATGGTCATGTTTTTGAATTAATTCTGGACTCTAAAACAGACTTCGATGGACAACAGTGCCCCTCGTGTACAGAGGCGTACAGTTGCCTGCTTTTTTCTCCTCCGTCGAAAAAAAAAACGTCTCCATGGCTCCTCCCTGCCAGGCTCCCTGCCCGCGCCTCCACTGCCCAAGGCCGAGCCTAGCCCGCGCGAGATCCAGCGCGCCACGACGTCGTGCGGGCGTCGCCTCCTGCTTGCGCGCCGCGGCGTCGTGCGGGACAGAGCGGCACTCTGCAGCACGCGCTCACCGTACTCGGCCCAGACACCCATCGCCGCAGCACGGAGCGCCGTCGCCTGGGCCGCTGAGGAGGAAAGAGAAGACCTGAGCCGAGCAGATTCGATTGGGAGGATTCGATTTTGGCCCCTGTTTCGATCCAAATGGAGGAAGGGGCAATTTGGTCCATGCAAGTCTATTTTGGGCCCCAGAAAAATTAAAAAACATGACCATGGCAAGAATAGGAGAAAAAACGCCCAACTCATGGCAATGTTTGGATGTCTCTTTTACTTCCCATGACAAAAATCTAATTCTCCCTCACGGAAGCGGGAGCCGGCGAACGAAGTTCACACTCCGCTAGTACGCTTGGAAAGTTGAAACAATTCACCCAAAAAAAATGCTTCTGTTGCCCTCTTGATATGTGCTATGGACTTCGGAATCCCTATAAATTAACACAAGTTCTTGAGTGGTGCATAGGGAAATTGTAAACTATATCACACGTGAGTCGATGTTGTAAACTTTTGTTTTAATTGTCATTTAGGCAGTGAATGTTTTGTTTTCCATGTTAGTGCTTCTTTTTGCATATCTACGTGTTGGTAAGAAATTTGTAAGTACTACACCTAAGGTACTATTTTCCTCTAAATGGGAACTCTTAACATACCGAAAAAAATCACCTGTTCTGGGTTGGGTTGAATCGGTGAAGGCAAATCGGAAAAATGCATCATGCTTTATATCTCACTATTTTCAGCAAAGTTATGTCAATGTATATCCTTTTCATTTTATTAATCTATATTCTACCATACCTATTATGTAAAGAAACTTGACATTTAAAACTGAAATAAAATGATAAATTACAAGCAACAAGTTTCAGAAATACTTAACATACTGCTGAGTCATTGCTCCCAATCAACCTGACAAATACTGCCGGACATGATACCAAAAAGTACACTAACTCATGACGCTGAGTCATTGCTCCAAAGTTTTTTTACATTTTTCTCCACTCAAAATAACAAAGAAAAAAATAAGTGTTCTGCTTAACTAGCATCCACCATATAGATAGAAATAGTTCATCAAACATAAAACAGCATACACTAGTTCCAAATTTGGGAAAAGATAATATACGGAAAATCTTTTCAAAGGAGCTAGAAAAATCCTCCAGTGTACTTCGAGATTCTCCACCTGCGACAATCAGATTTAAGAACATAAGAATATGATGATTTTTTCAACAATAATAAAGGTGGGAAGGGTTACTACAAGTAGAAGTTTTCCTCCGCAGTCTCCTCCACCGGGAGATACACTAAACGTGGATTGCTATCCTCGTTTCTTATAACAGTCAGCTCCACCTTTTTCCCAATATTCTCCACCATGTTTTCAAACAACTATTGAAACCAAAATCAAAACGAAGTACATATGAGTGCAAACTCATAACAAATGAGAGTGCTACTGCTACAGAAACAATCAGAGATATATTTTTCTTAAAATACCATTGGAAGATCCACTCTTTAAGTTTAATGTACCATCAAAAGAAGTTAGGTAATTTTCAATATCACCGAAAGTTCGTTCCATAAAAAAAAATTACCAATCCATCCAACTCAATTACTCTTTGCCCACACTATCATTTTCGGATGCAGAATTAACATAACGAAAAGAAGCATCTACTTGGTGCTTGCTTTAATGTACTGCCTCCTCCTTCCAAAATGGCTCACGGCCAGGAAGAAACAAGCTATGTTGCTGATCAGTGTGACCTGTGTCTTGAGCATCAAGTGGGATGAAACCAATACTTTAGCCTAACTGCTCTTCACTTTCAGTTTCAGGTTTCAACTATGGGTTAGCAAGTTGCTAAATCCCTCTGCATTTAGTATGCAATTGGTTCAATTGGTTGAACAGGAATCGCAATATACCAGAGGTCCCTATCATCAACTAAATCTGCAAACACAACTAAACTGCGAAATGGAATGTCTTGGGAAAGATTACACCTTGTATGTTCACAGGTGGACAGTTTGTGCTTTAACATGCCACCAAAAAGTAGCAACTCCTGCACTTCTATTCGAGTTAGAGAGAATGGAAGATAGCCAGAGGTAGGGCACTTTGGTTACAGTTAACAGCAGGTTACTTGAAATTTGATGGAATGGGAGAACAAAAATGAACGGAGTAAACAATCGATGGTATTAATTTTAACAAGATTTTTCAATGGTATATACCTAAAGAGGGGATCTTTCAATCGTATGAAATGAAAGTTATCAATATAAATAGTTAAAGAAGTGCCTGTAAGCTTGTAGCAACATGTCGTCCATTGCATCGAATAATAACATCATTCTGCTGCAATCCCTTCGAGAAAACTGGTCGAGACACCTTGGAGATAAGCAGCCAGATGGCAAAAAGATCAGAAAAGAAGTATTGGCAAAAAGATCAGAAAAGAAGTAGCTTTGCAGAAATGTACAGTTGTACATCACTTACAATTGCATCGATATTAAAACACAAACTATTTTAGTAAATTTAGAAAGGTTGGACTGCCAAAATATGAATATAATTTATAAATTTGCACACAGGTCAAGGCAAGTAGTAAACATAAGGCATACCAGCTCAACAAGGAACCCATCCACTCCGTCTTCCAAAGACCTGGGAACTACAACCCAAGGTGAAGTGGGGGCATTATGCAAATTCACACCTAAAACCCTTATAGTTGGACGGCAGTATTTCCTGTAAAAGAAGCTCATAAAATAAACAAATTGGAACCAGCATCACTAGACTATAGAAAGGAGAAACAAGCTCCCAAGTGACATAAAAGCAAACCCACGATATCTCAGTCAAACAAAGCATGTGTAATATATTATAAAGGAGGATATGCATTGCATAATCTCATTTTACTTGTTTGATTTGCAAGATGCTAATGACAGTGATTTTGTATATTAGCCTGTCCAACTCCTCTTTACTATCATTACAAATGGCAGGAGCTTTACTTATTGAATAAACAAAAAGAAAAGAACTGAGAATCATGCTACAGTTACACATTTTCTTTTAGATCCAATCTTTTACTTTTTCTGCATACACACAAAATATAAAGAGTTACTAGTCTTTTCTTGCTTGTTTAGAATCTCCTTGACAAGTGCCGTTGCTGCCGAAGTCTTTTTTTCTTTTTCTTTTTTTAACCTAGGAGGATCCAGATGGCTTTGGCATCCAGGTGCAAATTGAAGAGGACCCGATAGGTGGGTGCACACCCACACCTCCCACCATGCACATTTCCTTAAATATAAGATGGGCTTCAGTGATCGATAAACATAATACAATAATGGCTATACCTGTCCAACCCTAACCAACTGAAGCTTCTTTCGATCTATGGTGGGAGCAAGTGATTGGGACATCCAGTGGATTCACTACACAAGGCCTAAACTCGCTTATAGTGCTTGGAACTTTGATTCTATGGAATCAACGTAACCGGTGCGTGTTTGATGGAGATTCTCCGCCTAACTGGTGCGCTGGCGCAGTTCGGTGAGGAGCGACATTTGTGGAAGATGGCAGGGGCTCGAGGATTATCCACTTGGCTGCACCTCTGCTGGATTATTAGGTGTGGGTCGGGTTGGGTCGCCTTATTGTGATGAAAGGTACGAATGTAAACTGATGTATTGGTAGTGGGGTGGTGTGTGTTGTACCGGGTTCTTGTGCCATTTCTTCTTCTTCATATAATGAAACACAGCCCTCCTGCGTTTTCGAGAGAAAAAAAATGGCTACCTGCCCAATGTAAGTGTTCTTAACATAAACAGTTATTTTTTGTAACCCTCAAGTGTTATCTCACCCTATGTAGCAACATAATATTTTGGCTATTTGATCACTTGCAACCAAATACCAATGGGCAATTCTGAGCAAAATCCCTTGGTTGAAGTGGTTCTCAAACTAGAACCCAGAGGATAGGTGTTTTCTTTTTCTGTTAAGACATGCTTTCAGTTTAAGAAACTAATGAACTTTGTTGGTTTCTATGAGCTTGCGCCTGCATGGGATGATGCACATTGGTAAGGTCATTCCATATGTGAATATGTGGCTTTTATGTAAAGAGAGGGACAAACAGAGAGATTGTGGGTTTCATTGTTTTAGGGTGAGGTCGCAAAAAGGCTAGGAGGTATTTTTGAATTTCTTGTCACCAACCAAATCTCTTAACTTTTCTCGCCCCCAAATCATACCAACTAGGGTTTCAAGAATTAAAAGAAAATCTCCTAATGCCCTCTGTACAGATTAGGGACTTCCTGCACTAGGGTCCCTGGAGTGGGTCTGGGCAAAGCATGTGAAACACTATTAGTCCCAGCAAGCAAAAAAGGCATTGACAAAAAAGATCTTGAAAAATGTTTATTTGAAGGAGCTCAGATTCTGAGAAAACATTCTTACAAGTTTTATCTCATCCATTCAGCATCTGTTGATAATGTCATATCATACATGTGCCAAACAGACGAGCTATCATCCAGCCTGTGTTTGCTTATTGCCAGCCAACACTATCAAAGATGACAAGATAAATAAGATGGAAGCATACCCTGTTTTTTTGAAATATTCCCACCATCTTAAAATGATGTTAGATGGCAGGAAAGGAGTACAAGAAACACTTTGGAAAAGCATTCCAATAGCCCTCCCATTTCTGTTTATTGCTGGACCTCCAGTTGCAGTCTACAAGGAAAGATGGTATTAGATAATGTTTATATCTTGGACAATAAAGAAACAGGGTAATATATATGTACATATGTGTTTAAAAATGTTGCTGTCAGCATTTCTTGGCAAAGTCCGGGAAAAGCAGACCAACGTTCGGTGCTGGGACAAAAGAAATGAAGAAAGTTAGCACCACTATCGTTTTTCTTTGTTTCTGGTTCATTTTCATTCTTTTATTTATGTCCTCCTTTTTTTCCCATCCATACTGTTATACCCATCTTTTTACATCACCATACATATGTATATAGGGTAGACATATATTGCATATGGACCAATGGTCACAGCACATATTGGTAATTGGTATGCCATATAAAATACAAATATTCAGAATTCAAATGGAATTATAGATATCAATTGAATCCAAATCCAAGCACAGCATCTTTTCAAGCCAGTATGGATATGCTTTTTGCCCACACAAGATAGTCAACTAAGCATGAAACAGAACAAATCACTTGTATTATGAATGAAGCGAAAGCATTATAAAATCCTAATTGAGTAAATATAATGTAAGACTTTACATATGCACTAAATTCAGTCAAATATCATTGCAGTCAAATATCATTGCACATAAAACAATATTTGGATGAACATAATAACGAAATATATGCATCCTTCTTTTTGGTGATGAATACGAGTGCACTCAAATAGTGATCATTGTTCCAGCAGGAAAGATATAAATTTTCCACACCCTACATATAAACTATTAAGGGATCTGTGTGCTTCAACTTCACAAACAGAACTCATTTGGTCTTCATTACTGATTTTGACATTTTGTACTGGTGACAACTGGATAAATGCTGAATTCTGATAAAGTTTTAAACATTGCGGTGATCCAGCAAAATTATATAGATCATAGAATCTGTAAATTCCACGGTTAGCTTGAAGCCCAAAGGGCTCTTCAGATTGTCGACCGAGTCCAATAACAGTATCTCCAGGATAAAGCATTTCACGAGTTGAGTGAGGCCGAAGAGCAAATCTTTCAAGATGGGAATCCCTTGGATTCATGTTCTCACTGATTTCCACCAGTTTTATGGTTTTGACATCACGATCAAACAAGACATTCAAAACTAACAAGTTCCAGTGATAGTCACATGCTGCTATGGTAGCAACATAAGAGGCACCATCAAAAAGATAGACTTCTATCTACATGAAGTATGATATAGATCAGCAGGTTGCACCTCTTTATGAGGCTAAGAAGGTGTAAATCTATAGCACCCGAAAATAATTACCTTTTCAATGTCAGGATAGAATGAGTCATGCCTAGCTACAGTTGCTGATGAAAATATTGTTCCAATCATGCTGGCTCGATCAAATTCAACAATAAATCCTGAAGCTTTCCACAATCGATCGCCATCAACTATTGAACATAACAATTTGATCCATTAGCTCTGGAATAACCATGTACTGGTCTGTAAACTTTAGGTCTAATGCGTGTTTGATTGATCAAGATAAAAGAATTCACACAAATTGACTACATAGTTTCGTTTTTGAATCAGGGTGATCACAGAATCCTGCAGACCGTTCTCCTAGAAGTGTTACCAAATACGCATTATAGTGTATCCTGCATTTAAGTCACAACCTCAATTAGCATCCCATGAACCCTGATCCATACACAGGATGTCGCAATTTCATGCAGAGTCTTGTGCAGCATGACGCAAAACTGGTTCAACGCAATAAGACTAACAGATTATTCTATCATCGTTTGTAAAGGTCTACTCTTTATTGATGTTGGCCACTGTACTTACGATCAGAATTGCACATTTGTATTAGGAACAAAAAGAAAAGGAAAAGGGAAACACTGAGCCCTGGATAAAATGACTTCAACTTAATAAACTGCCTTTTGACGAGGGAAAAGATTTCTTTTTTTATTTTCAATTTCTGAAACGGAAGGAAAGCTCAATTTGATAAATTCAGTACGGGCAAAGAGAACAAGGAGCCCATAAAGTTACCGTCTATGGAGGCGACGCCGACTACTGCCTGGGAGACCCGCGCCACAGTTCTCCTAGCTTCTGCGTCGATTGACAGGTTTGCATCCCGGGGTATCACCACAAACCTGTCATCTGATTATTTATTTTTCAGATTCACCGACCATGAAGCGGGCAAGGCAAGATCACAGTGGCAAGAAAGTCACCTGGGCGGCACGAGCAGTGGGGTAGTTCGAACTTTTCAGGCAGGTTCCAGGGGTGCTGAGTCGGGGCGATGGGGTCGATAGCCCTTTGCTTCGCCGGCGGCTCGCCGAGCTCTGGATCCAACCCCGGCTCCGTCATGGCGACCTGTGGGGCTTTTTGTTTCTCCTGCCTAAAATGACTAATTAAAAGTATTAAATAAAACTTAATTACAAAATTCTCCGTTTTCAAATAAAGTCATCTTGTAGTTTGAAATCACCTTTAGAATCATCAGGACATTGCAGGCTTAGCATCTATTTTTCGTATATCGGTCCCCTCTTTTTACTTCATCCTCACAAATCACGATCTACTAAAAGGATAGTTTCCCAAGATAGAGGGATATTGGTTCAAATCCAATTCGTGAGACCAGAAGAAAGGTCAGTGTAGAGAAGCTCGGTCAGTGATAGTCTTCCCCCGGACCGTATTCTGACTACAAAATCTTCTTCTTCTATTACAAGTTCCGTTCCTAATGAAACTACTCAAAAAGTACGTGTACAATACAGAATTAAAGTAAGGGAAGTTTACTATTGGATATAACATGATAAGAGCAAGCGGAGAACCTGTGTCCTTTATCATAGGTCATGCCCCTAGAAGCCTTTGACAAACCAGCTGGTAGGGAGATTTGTTGTGGTGTTCTAGGAAAATGAGCCATGATCATGAAGTGAAAAGCACGTGGTAACAAAATCGAATGAAAAGTACAGCCTATCTCGATTAACTGATCGAAACCTAGCGCATCATGTTTTCGAGTCGCCAGGTGTTTATTCTCTTGGAAGCAAGCCAACTCTGCCCACACAATTCTATCTATCTATCTTTCTTCTTACTAGTTAGATCGGAGCCGACACAAGGAATTGGTCGACGAAGCCAACAAGCAAGGGACTAAGCGCTACTAGCTGCAAGAAAACTCCAATAAAAGGGATGCTACGGTAAAAGCATCGAAGCTATGGTAGTATATGGTTCTTTCCTTTCTGCCCCTTTCATCATGCTGGCCTAACGGCAATGTGTGGAACTATATAAAGTTTCCTTAGTGTTTCAACGCTGCCGAGAGGTTCAAGATCCATGACGCACTGGATACGCTGTTCAATTACTACTACATCTACTGTTATGCTATAGTATTTCTATGGGCTTCTTTAAATTAGCACAGGTTCTGCAATTAGTTTTTTAATTAGACTTTAATTAATACTACTAAATAGCAATATTTCAAATGGCTAAAATCTGGCTAAAAAACGAACAGTCCCTCTAGTTGATAGATTTGGGGTTCTTTCTTTGTTTATAAAGGTGAAGAAAAACACCTTCCTTTTGGTTTCTGTATCAGCTATTGGGCTCGACTATTGGGCTTGGGAATAGGTAGAATCTGCCTAAACAAATCGCCTAGCCCGGCTTGAAAAAATAGGCCATACATTTTGTAGGGATTTTGAAGATTTAGGTCGTACCGGATAGCCATCACCCCATTGCCACTCTTTCGGCTGACTTTGCTAAAATAGTTTTGGTCTATAAGCAAAACTTGCTAAAATAGGTCTTTAAAAAGTATATATCTCGAATATTCCTTTAAAAAATTCCATTTTACACTTCTTCTTCCTCTGTCGCTCGCTGCCAGGTGCCTCTCGCCGCCGCGCTCTCCCTCCCATCGCCGCCGCGCTCTCCTCTCCGCTCGCCCGCGAGCTCGCCACCGCGGGCCCCGCCTCCCCCGCCGACGAACTCCGCTCCCTAGAGGGGCCCGCAGACGAGGTCCCACGCCTTCTTCCCTCGCTTCCTCCCCGCTCTCGCCGGATCCGCCACCACGAACAGGTTGCGCGAATGGCCGACGCGCGGGCCGGAGAGGCGCCCCCCGCCCTGGGCGCGCACGGCGT
>LAPY01003734.1:10573-21727 GCA_000970635.1 Eragrostis tef
GGCTCCGCGCGGGGGCCTTCTCCTGCGCTCGCCGTCGGCTCACGCCTCTCGCCGCCGCAGCCGCTGCCCGGCGACTCGCCCGGTGAGTCCCTCTCTACAAATCGACTGTCCCTACTCCCCTTCGCTGGGAATGCGCCAAGGTTTAGTGATCTGGCCGCTCTAATCGGCGGCGGAGCCGCTCACCACCGTTTTTCCCACACTGCGACCGTGGTCAATTTTCCTGCACTTCGTGTGCTCACGACAGGCTGGTTATTTTGGATCAGTTGATCGGAGGTTGCGCTGACGGCTGCTGATTTAGTGGTTCCATGTACTATGTGTGTTTGCAGGTGAGGTTCTGTGCTAGTGTGGTCTCCAGGTGGCCTGTGGTGGTTGCGGGATCTGTTGGAAGGGGGTTTGGCAAGGGTTTAAGACCCATGGGGATGGGCGCGGATGGTGGGGATCAAGCTGGTGATGATGATGAAACCCGAATCACCAACGAGAATCTTCGCGCTACCATCCGGAAAAGCAAAGAGGTGCTAGCCATGCACCGGAATCTACTCGAGCAGGTATGGTTCTCGTGCGCCGTTTCTGGAATCAAATGCATATGTAAACACACATGTTTTAGAAAAAATCACATTGTTTGGATCTCTCATCTCTTGTCCGTAGTGTGGCTATAATCAGTGAAATGATAAAGTTGTAGTATGTGCTCTGTTAACCAAGTTTACTGTTGTAATGCATTGCATGGCCTCTGAGTTCCCCTCGTGCATATGAAATTTAGGTACATATACATACCTAAACTACTTGAAGAACATATAGTACAATTTTACGGAAAAATCTTAGACACCCAAGTTGAGTTAGTCTCCTTTTCTCCTTGTATCAGCCGTTAGACTTGCAGTTTTTTTTTTAATAAAAAAATTGAATTTAACTCTCTACATTGCTCACGTGTTCGTGCCAAACAAGGATTTGTGCATAACTGGATTTGGGTTAGAATTTCGAGGAACAGTCTGGCAGTAGTGGAACAGTATTCCAACCATGACATGCTTTGTACTAACCTCACAGATCTTCCAATCATGACATGCCTCGTGCTAACATCTGTATAATTGATTAAGTGCTGATGATGCATGGAGTCTCGCCGTGGAAGGTGTGCTTTTAATTTGTTTTTGCTGGAATCTAGCAAGAAATTTTGTTGATATCCACATATTTCGAGAATGGCCTCACACTATTATTCTGTACCCATTTTGGCTCATCTGCCATTACCTGACTATTTTTTAACGTTATATTTGTTTAAACAATTTAAAAATCAGTTATACTGCCACCATTCCGAAATAGACGATGTTTAGGGATACGTGCAATTAAACTTAAACATTTCGACCACTAATGCACCTAAAATTATAAAGTCTTGTCACATTAAAGTGATGTTAGTAGTTTTGGCATAGAAAATACATTCAAATGGTTGTATTTGAATTTTGAACAAATTATAACAACAAATGCTTAGAAAAAGTAATGGTCAAAGACATACTGGATGTCGTGTCAATGTACTGAACTATAAGAGAATAGAGTTAGCAAATTTTACTAGCTATTTACCTTTTTTAGTTAAAATATTAGTATCTGGAATGGTGCACATCTTTCTTTTGTTGTATTTTTTATTGAACTATGATGGTTTGGATTATGATATGTGAGCAACTTCTTCAGATATCGGAAAAGAAGAAGCTGATCTCAGTTATAGCAGACAGTTCTATCCATAACGAGCAAGAGCCATTCAGTGGTCAGAGTGATAGTTCCTTTCCTGAGGGCAAAGATATTGGCCACGACCATGAGACATACCTCGATATGCACTCACCGCAATCTGAATTTGATACAACTCATGGAGAATTCTTCGATGATCAGAATGAACACTATGAAAGTTTCGAAAGTGAAGACACTGATTTCAGTGGATCTTCAAGCGAGCACTATCTGTATGATAGTTTTCCTAGAGCTTCTCCCAGTGTATATGCACCAGGAGCTGCAAATGGTATGAATCAAGATTATGTGGCACGACTTAGTCAAGTAAGCGAAAAGGAACATTCAATCAATGTGGGAGCAAATGACAATTCATCTGTCTCGGGTGGTGTCGATCTTATGAATATCATATTGGTAGCCGCAGAGTGTGCTCCTTGGTCCAAAACAGGCAAGAACCAAAACAATAAACATTTATTACGCATTTATTTCTTTGAAAATATTGCAGTTTCAAACTTAGCACCTGACAGCGGAGGACTTGAGGCGTTCCTTTTTTGGGGTGAAGGGTGCCATAAGCAGTGAGCACTCGTTGCTCGGTCTCTAGAGCTACAAACATTGCCTGTTATTTCACATAAAGTTACTTTGCTGCTCATCACAGATGACTGTATTGGTACCTAAGACAAAATAATTGCGGTAGAAGCTCTCAAACTGGCTCTTTTTTATTTTTATAAGGCATAACAAGGCATTTAGGAAAAGGGCACAACTGCCCTTTATCTTCGGCTAGGCTAGTAAGGCAATTGGGTGCGAGATATGATTGGTTTGGGTGCTCTTAATTTATTATTGCCATCTTCAAATGCGTTTCCATAGCAGATCAGGTGTCATTTCCACCTTTTAATGGCTTCCCTTGAGTCCCATGCAACTGTGCTGCAATGTCTGTGACAGATAACTTAGGTTACCTGTTTCTACTGTCTTTGAAATAAATTCTCGTTACTCCACAGCATTGCGAATATGGTGAATAGCTCTAATTGCTGTTAATTGAGGAAAGAGGGTTGACATTCCCTCCATCACTAAATGTAATGTTTAAATTTGATGCATGATTTTTTGTATTGTTATTGATAAAACAGATGCTAGTAAACCAAGAAAAGATATGCATCATGAAAAGTATAGTTGATGAAAAATCTAACCGCATTTTCATGTCGCAAATGTATATAATCTTACACATTAGATGTTAATGTTTCGAGATTGTTTCCACTTGGATCCCATTTGAACACCTTATTGAAAAGCCAGTACATTCCTTTGTCATTCTTGAATTAAGTTCTGTCCCCAGCCATAACTAGGTAGTGTTCTTTCCCTGCTGAGTGCTCATGCAGTACATATTGCTTTCATCATTCAAATTTCAGCATTGAATCACAAGTGAAACAATTTAGTATTTGCATTGTTCGTGATCGAATCCTACTTTTGAAGTGTCAGTGATGATATAATGTTGCATGTTCCTCTCGAGAAAATATTGGAGGATTCGACAAAAAAGTTGGAGGATCTGAATGTTTTAAGAATGGTAGATTGCTTTTCAGTGAGTGGTAGAACCTATGTCCACATTTGTTGGATCAAGTATACCTTAAAGACTTGTCATTTATATTTTTATTATTTGTTCTTTTTTTGTATATGTTAATATTGTCAAAATCGACAAGTTTAGAATATTTTTCATGTAAAGCAAAAGGCTGTGGGGTTTGCACATGAGTTTGCCACTGATTTGACCAAACTAATAATTTTCAGTGGTTGGTTTGGGTGTATGCACATTCTACCATGGAAACCATGCTTATTTTTCATCCCTTTTCTCACTTAGCAGGCAGTAACCTTGTATTAATTTTCTGTAGGTGGACTTGGAGATGTTGCTGGAGCATTGCCAAAGGCTCTGGCCAGGAGGGGTCATCGTGTCATGGTGCCCTATTTCTATGAACCCTCGCATCTTGATGTTTTTGGATTGAGATTTAAAATATGCTCCCTCCTAATAGTAAATCCCATTCAAACTAAGTAAACATCCATCTTTACTAGGTTTTCGCTGAACCTTTGACCAGTAGATGTTGGCATTAAAATCTATTGAATCAGTTATACATCCAGTAGGTGATTATAATTTGAAAGGCTAAATGTTCAACTGAAATGGACAAGCAGTAGAGATTGTGGGTACAATGACATTGGTTGCTGTTGTAAAATCTGAGTCACATGGACAATTCATTAGTAATTAGTGGTGACAGTTACTTTCTCTATAGCCTTCTGATATACTCCCTCCGATTGTTTTTCTCTTGCGTATTACGTCTGGGTACAGAGACCAAGGAAGCAACTGCCGCTCGTAATTCCGCTAGGGACTCAGGCCAAAGCGCTTCGATTTCTCACGGCTGGAATTAATCTGCATGCAGGACATCACATCGTGACCCCCGTCAGCCAACCACGTCCGCGTCCTGCATGCTCTCGTATCCCACCTTGCTCTCTCGCCTCCTGCATTCACGCGTATCCCACCAACAGAAATGCGAGTAGGCATCCGGTTAATTAGGATCCACTTAATTAGACCCCAGACAAAGCGCCATGCACATGTGACAAGACGTCCGCGGCAACCGTCAACAGAAATGCGCGACTCTTTTGGAGAGAAATCGCTCAGCCAAATGCGCGAGAGAAAAACAATCCGAGGGAGTAGAACGAGTGGTTACAAAGAGCTATGATGCATGAAAGATATGTTCAGCATAACCCATATGCTAGTGCCCTGATGTATTTAAGCTAGGTGCGCATCATAACTTTCTGTAAATATGGAAGCATTTGCTTCGGCTTGAATAGCCTGAATCGATACTACAATACAGGGCCACTTTGCATTTGTTGTGCTATGATGCCTGTGCTGTGCTATTTAGTTTGGTACGGGAGTCTTTACTATTTCCAGTAACTGCTTTTGCTGTTTTGTCCCTAAAAAAGTTTGGTTTATCTATTATTTCGGACATTAGAAAGAACTGTTTTTGTATAGCCACTGCAATGCCAATAGGATATAGGAACCATAATCACATTGAACCCCAGATGGAGACTATGTTACGTAAACCTAAAGTAGTGCCTAGCATGGAAATAATTCATGTCTTATAGTTCAAAGCAAGCCTGCAGCCTTGCATTAAGGAAATAAGTTTGCAGTTGTTGAAATTTAGTAATGCAATATACAAGCAATTTCAAGGTAGTACATGATAACAGGGTATGTGTCTGAGTCTTGATATCACCGTATGAATAAATTTTTCAATGGTCACATTGCATATGAGCTTATAGCTAGTACTGAATATATTACTGTTTCCTATATTTACAGGTGGTGGTTCCAAAGTATGGTGACTACGCAGAACCACAAAAGATAGGAGAGCCAAGGACGTACCATGTTGCAGGGCAGGTATTTTCTTCTACCATTTTAAATTTTCTTTAATATATTGACTATTGCTATGTTTGAAAGAATACTTTTGTGTGGACAGGATATGGAAGTAAATTATTATCATACGTACATAGACGGTGTGGATTTTGTTTTCATTGAGAATCCTATCTTCCATCATGTTGGGAGTGAAATTTATAGTGGAAACCGAACAGTAAGTAATGCATTATCTTTTGTTATAGCCATTTCATTTATGGATACTGAAAGCTGAGCTGAGATTTATTATAGAAAGCAGATAATATCTTGCTTTGTGGGATTGTTTATTATATTAACACTAAGTAGGTTAACTTTTGTATGCAGGACATATTGAAACGAATGGTTTTGTTGTGCAAAGCGGCTGTAGAGGTAATCTATGTTGACTCTAACATTTACAACTTGCATTTATAATCCAAAATCAACATCTGAGTTGTCTAGGTACAGCATCCACAGTCTGTTTAAGTAAACAATCTTCTCTATAGTTTGGATTTGGGAGGCTATAGGCTGAACTTCTTCCTTCTTTATCTTATTTAGACTTTCTTTTCACTAGTCCTTCAGATGTAGTATCTTTTTTTGTGCCTAAAACAAGTTAGGTTACCTTTCTCTCTTGAATTAACTGAGTGCCCTTATTAGAGATATATTGATTTAAGTTCCAAAACTGCTTACACAGTGAGCATTTCTAGCCTTGTTATTTCTTACCACTGTCTTCAGCAATGTAAAAAATATAATTTTGAAAGCGAGCACTTTCCCAGTTGTTTCTTATCACTGTCTTCTGCAATGTGGTTTTCTCGATAAGCTTACCAAAAAAAAAAAATTATAATTTTAGGCTCAATGGTATGTTCCATGTGGTGGCTACTGCTATGGTGATGGAAATCTTGTGTTCATTGCAAATGATTGGCATACTTCACTCCTGCCAGTTTATTTGAAGGCATACTATCGTGACAATGGTTTTATGACGTATGCCCGTTCTGTTCTCGTGATACACAATATAGCACATCAGGTAACGTTGTTTTTTTTTCTACAATGTACACTATTCTTGTATTATATTTCCTGTAGCTATCGTTTTCTACTCCATGCATTTTACGTCAAAAAGTTCATTGGATGTTATGTAATCCACTCTATTGCAGTCAGGCTCGGCAGGTACGTGTAGTAATCATTCATGCATATGCCTGCGGGCAATTTTTCTGCCCATGAGTATTCTCTGGTCAAATGCCCATTTGCCTGTCAAATATTGTTTTAAAAGGCCATACATTCAGAAGGGTAACAACATTACATTTGCACATCTGACAAGCATTATGTGAAGTGCCCAATTTAGTAAGTTACACAACAGGGAATAGGACAAAAGGGTCTTTAGTTAGTCCAAGATACAAACAAGGAGAAGGTCATAAATATCTAACAAATTAAGTACCATTCTAAATATTCCAAAGTCTGAACAAATAAAAGAACAGAAATTATTTATCAGCATTGAGTACCCTACTTATGCCATTCCTTGTGATGATGATGCCTCACCATTTTTGAGGTTGGCTTCTCAGATTGGATGAAAAAGTTTAGAATACGAGGGCCTTCTTTCGTTTGGGACTTCTCTGATCGAGAGTAATCGAAGTATATGAACTTATTTAATTAGTTTTACTTCTTTAATTTTGGGTGGAACCTAAAGGGCAGTATTGATAGTTGAAAGGCGATAGGTTGAGGCAACCAACAGAGGCGCCAAGGTTAGTGGCTGGAGGTTGGGAGCCGTGAGTCCATGAATTTTCTTGAGGGCAGAAGAATAAGAACATACCCTCTCCTTAGGGTAGCAGGCTGGCATAAATGGGCAACACTTGACATCCTTATATTCCATTGTACGAATGGATCCAAGAAGCTAACTACTGAAGCGCAGATGTCATGAATGTTTAAAGTAGCATTCATACTTCTAGGGCTTCCAGTGAACTGTTTAAGCAGCCTTTCGTTTCTGTATAAAGAAACAAAATGAGTTGATCATTGGAGCCTTCTGGTGTACGTGCATCGTCACTCATGCAAGATGCAACATGATGACAGATGTTACTATACTTGGTCTTAGATAGAAATGCTAGGAAATGAGTAGGACCTTGCATATTCACACTGAAAATAATGAGCTATTCCGGAGTTCTTGAATAATGAATGGTTTCACTATAGCAAAACATGCACATCATGATCAGAAACCTTGTAGGGATCCAGGAAAAGGTAGGTTTGACGGACAAATGCAAATTAATTATCACTTGGTTGTCTTCATAAAGATACCTGTGCACACAACTGCCATCAGTCATTATCATAATCCATACGAGGATACTGCTTCAAAATTTTACATAGTAGTTTCTTTGGTGCTGATGTTATTACTCTCGGTATATTAGTTATCCAAATAAGTTCTCTTGCTGTATTATCCATTCAGATGAGTTAATTCAGTGTCTCTTTTCCAGGGTCGTGGCCCAATAGACGACTTCAATTACCTGGATTTGCCAGGTCATTACATGGATATGTTCAAACTTTACGACCCATTTGGAGGTGATCATTTGAACATTTTTGCAGCTGGTATTAAAGCAGCTGACCGTTTGCTCACTGTTAGTCATGGATATGCATGGGAGCTCAAGACACCTGAGGGTGGTTGGGGCCTTCATAGTATCATCAATGAAAGCGATTGGAAATTTCAGGGTATTGTGAATGGCATTGATACAGCTGATTGGAATCCTATTGATGATGTTCACTTACAGTCTGATGGATACACCAACTATTCTCTAGAAACGGTTCAAGCAGGTAAAGCACAATGTAAGGAAGCGTTGCAAAAGGAGCTAGGCCTCCCAGTTCGTGGTGATGTTCCTGTCATTGCTTTTATTGGACGGTTAGACCATCAGAAAGGTGTTGACCTGATAGCAGAAGCAATGCCATGGATTGCTAGCCAAGATGTACAGGTAATTATGTTGGGTACTGGAAGGCAAGATCTTGAAGATACATTGAGGAGGCTTGAGAGCCAACATTACGATAGGGTTAGGGGCTGGGTTGGTTTTTCTGTCAGGTTAGCTCACCGTATGACTGCAGGCGCTGATATATTATTGATGCCATCAAGGTTTGAGCCATGTGGGCTGAACCAACTATATGCCATGATGTATGGGACTGTACCAGTAGTTCATGCAGTTGGAGGTCTCCGAGACACAGTCGAACACTATAATCCCTATGAGGAGACTGGACTTGGTTGGACTTTTGAGAAGGCAGAAGCAAACAGAATGATCGATGCGCTAGGGCACTGCTTGAACACATACAGAAATTACAGGAGCAGTTGGGAGGGCATCCAAAGGAGGGGAATGATGCAAGACCTAAGCTGGGACAATGCTGCTAAACTCTATGAGGAAGTTCTTGTTGCTGCCAAATATCAGTGGTAACTGTTGAGCATTCCGAACTGTTCGTATCTGGCATTCACAGAGAAAGAAAGACTTTCTCCTCTAGTCAGTCACTGGCTGTAATCCATACGAGGATACTGCTTCAAAATTTTACATAGTAGTTTCTTTGGTGCTGATGTTATTACTCTCGGTATATTAGTTATCCAAATAAGTTCTCTTGCTGTATTATCCATTCAGATGAGTTAATTCAGTGTCTCTTTTCCAGGGTCGTGGCCCAATAGACGACTTCAATTACCTGGATTTGCCAGGTCATTACATGGATATGTTCAAACTTTACGACCCATTTGGAGGTGATCATTTGAACATTTTTGCAGCTGGTATTAAAGCAGCTGACCGTTTGCTCACTGTTAGTCATGGATATGCATGGGAGCTCAAGACACCTGAGGGTGGTTGGGGCCTTCATAGTATCATCAATGAAAGCGATTGGAAATTTCAGGGTATTGTGAATGGCATTGATACAGCTGATTGGAATCCTAGTGATGATGTTCACTTGCAGTCTGATGGATACACCAACTATTCTCTAGAAACGGTTCAAGCAGGTAAAGCACAATGTAAGGAAGCGTTGCAAAAGGAGCTAGGCCTCCCAGTTCGTGGTGATGTTCCTGTCATTGCTTTTATTGGACGGTTAGACCATCAGAAAGGTGTTGACCTGATAGCAGAAGCAATGCCATGGATTGCTAGCCAAGATGTACAGGTAATTATGTTGGGTACTGGAAGGCAAGATCTTGAAGATACATTGAGGAGGCTTGAGAGCCAACATTACGATAGGGTTAGGGGCTGGGTTGGTTTTTCTGTCAGGTTAGCTCACCGTATGACTGCAGGCGCTGATATATTATTGATGCCATCGAGGTTCGAGCCGTGCGGGCTGAACCAACTATATGCCATGATGTATGGGACTGTCCCAGTAGTTCATGCAGTTGGAGGTCTCCGAGACACAGTCGAACACTATAATCCTTATGAGGAGACTGGACTTGGTTGGACTTTTGAGAAGGCAGAAGCAAACAGAATGATCGATGCGCTAGGGCACTGCTTGAACACATACAGAAATTACAGGAGCAGTTGGGAGGGCATCCAAAGGAGGGGAATGATGCAAGACCTAAGCTGGGACAATGCTGCTAAACTCTATGAGGAAGTTCTTGTTGCTGCCAAATATCAGTGGTAACTGTTGAGCATTCCGAACTGTTCGTATCTGGCATTCACAGAGAAAGAAAGACTTTCTCCTCTAGTCAGTCACTGGCTGCTTCAGATCTCATGGTGCATCATGCAGCCGTCTGATTGCACCATATCCTGAATATTTCACTTTGATGGAATCTGAAGGATCAAAATGTTCTTGTCAGATCCTAGACACCAATAAGGCAGAAGCTTGGCTTCCTAGATGAAGTGAGAAATCATGGAAGGGATTTTTCCTGGGAAAGAGGCAATCTGCAGGAAGCAGGTTCAGTGGTAGCATTTTTTTATGTGCCTCGTAGTACATTTTGATCTGCTGGGATGAGAGCCCAGATAGAAATAGCGGATAGCAGAGAGAGTTTCTTGAATAGCTCTTGTTGTACTTGTATTGAGGCTCTAGTTTTTTCAGCAGTTTGAGTTCGGCGTATCCTGTAGATGTCCAGTGTTTCACTTTCACCGAAAAAGTTCAGATGAAATCAGCTGAAACCTGATTTTCGCATGTAATTATTAATATTTTCGGTTATCATACATTCATTCATCTGTCTGTCCAAGCCGACAGCTTACTGCTACCTTCCGTGCTACCTTTACCAAGGACGGGCTTAATAAAAATGGGTAAAATTGGCTGCGTGGCTGGCTGCGACCTGCAGGTCCGTGGCTCATCCTGGTTACTCGCCCTGCCACATCTGGAAAGTGCACGCCCGGGACGCGTGATCCCGGGGGAGACGTGGTCCAGCGCGAGGGACAAGGCATCATCCATCGATCGCCCGCGGGAGCTCGCCAAGCTCCACCTGCGAAATTACCTCGCCGGCAAGGTATTCCTCCTCTCGATTGGTAGGTCGGCACTGCTGCTGTCCATCCTCCATCTCCACGCATGCAGAAGCGTGTATATAGCTGGTCCTCAACCGTTGCATGTCTCCAACAGAAACAAGTACACCACGCATCCTCGTCCCTCTCTGAGAAGCTAGTAACTTGCTAAGCTTCACCTGCAATTTGGTGATAAGATTTGTTGGAAAGCAGCACGAGCACCGGGGCTCATCCATGGATTCCAGCGGCCGCGCGTATGAAGACTTCGTGCCTCCGCACCGCATGGTGCGCGAGCCGCCGACGCACACCCTCTCCGTCGACCTCTCCGCCGCAGGTAAAGCATTTCTTTCATTTGCTCTGTTTCGGAGGTCTTACAATTACACAGTTCGTTGTCCAATACTACTAAATAACGCGCGGATTACATGGTCCAGGGTACAAGAAGGAGCACATCCGGGTGCAGCTGGTCCACAGCCACCGTCGTCTGATCGTGCGCGGAGAGCGCCCTGTCGCCGGCAACCGGTGGAGCCGCTTCCGCCTCGAGTTCAAGCTCCCCGACGACTGCGACACCAAGGCCATCCAGGCCAGGTTCGAGAGCGGCGTCGTCCGCGTCACCATGCCGGGCCTCACGCCGCAGACCGTCGCGGCCGTCGGCCCGCC
>LAPY01003734.1:37623-50177 GCA_000970635.1 Eragrostis tef
GGCGCAGGGTCTGTAGGCGACGGCGAGGAGCCGGCCATGGCGCGAACGGTGCTGTGGCCTTCTGCCTCGGCCCGCTCGAAGAAACGGTGACAAGTGGAGAGCCGCTCGGAGCGAAGCGAAGAAGCCAAATGGCGCGTCAAGGATGCTACTCTAGCCCGACGAAGGTGAGAGAAGCTTGTGCTTCCCGCCTTTTGTTTTCTTCTTCCCCTTTGCTTGGCAGACAGACAGGCCCGGTATTCTCTTCTCGTCTGCCTTTTCCTTACTCGGTGTGTGTCTGCTGCTTTCGCTTTTCCTTTCCGGTCTTCTCTCCTTTGTCCTGTCGCTGGGGGTGTGGCTTGAGATCGGCGAACGAACGAACGAACAAACAAGCTGTGGTAAAGAAAAGTTTTGGGAGCTACGGAATGAGCATTCAGTCTTGCTTTGCTTTCCGGGTGGAACAGAACAGAACAGAGCAGAGCAGTCCCGGCGTTCTCCATTTTGGCGTTGCGTCTGCACGAGCACGAGTGGAAACAGCAACGAAACGGCTGGTGCAGTGCCTAGGACTCAAGAATAAAAGAGCCGAGCGGTGGGTGATCGAAGGAGGCACCCGTTCCAACGAGCCACGTTCAGTTCGGCTTCGCCGGCCGGCAGCAGCGTCACACCGAGGTGAGGTGATGCGGCGGAGGGAGCAGAGCAGGGCCGGGAGACATGGCAGTATGGCACGGGGATAATTTTGCGTGTCGACCACGTGTGACTGGGTTTGGGATGTCGGAGAAGGTTTCCTAGTAGTTAAGCTGCCAGTAGTACCGAAGTGGTCATGGTCATGGTCATGGTCATGAATCAGCCTTTGCGGCCTGATGGCTCTCGGCGGGAGGAGGAAGGAAATTGGAATTGAGCATACTTGGGTGGGCCGGAACGCATGGGCCTCTATGTGTGAAGGGCCGATTTGGTGATTCAGCGGCCCGGTCACTGGCACTGCCATTTGGGCCTATCTAAATGCGATCTTGGACTTGGAGTTCCTGCCGAAGGGTGCGTTGCAGCAACAAAAAAAAAAAAACAAAAAAAAAACTCCGAAGTTGTTTCACTGCCTGTGCATATGTCTGGTCTGGATGTTAGCTCGGGCTAGTGCCGCCGTTAATCAGAGCCGGAGCATTGCCCCATCTAGGAGCCGTATCACTCATTCACCCGCCAACTTTGACTGACCCAAGTGAAACAACTCCCAACTGCCGAAGTCGGTCAGGCTGGTATGCCCTGGCCCGGCTCGACACGACCGTGCATGCGCCCGCTCAGCCCAAACTCCGGGGCCCGCCAAGCAGGGGAAGTAGACTGCCGACGCAAGTCTCGAGGATGGAGCGCGATCCACGCGCCGGCCCACAGAACAGAAGCCTTTGGGTAGTAGGAGTACTCATATGCCTCGACTCGACAAACGCCGTCCGGGGCGCCGTCGTCGGGATTTCTCTGCAGCCACCCACGTACGGGTCGGCGCGCGCCTCGAGACGTGGGGACACGGAACAGGCCTTTTCCGCCAGCCAGCCCCCCTGGTCCGGTTCACCCGAGGGACCGTCATTCATCGGTGAATGTGAATCCACCATTCTGTTCCGATCCTCCTCCTTCGGAACTGCAAATTTCTGATTTCTCTCTTCAAAGATCAAAAATTTCTCTAGTGGAAGAAAACAATGCTCATTCGCGTTTACTCGAAACGTACTTGCGTTGCACGTGGAACGTAAAAAAATTTAGCCGTGCACAAGCGGCCGCGCGATTCGTCGGTTCGCCCGCACGATCCAATCACGTAACTGTTGGGTGTTGGCCAGATGAATCCATCACCACGAGAAGGACCTAAAATAGTTGTCACTAGACATCATATTTAACCTTTCATCTTATTAAAAAAATTATTTAAATATAAAATAAATATGTCATGATTAAAATATATCCAACGATAAAACAAATTATAATAAATAAATAAATTTGCATAAAAAATTTGAATAAAACGATCGGTAAAAAAGAAAGTGAACAGTGATAACTAATTTGGCTGCGTGGACGGGCACGACGGGCTCCCCTGCCTCCCTCCGTACGCGGCGGGCTCCCACCCGTGACCAGTCCACCGCCCACATTCCTCAACAACAAACGGCGTCAGCGCGGGCAATGCCGTCAGAAGGAGGAGCAACGTCGCGCACGTACGGGCCGCCCCGCTCTTCTAGGAGCCGTGCCAATGCCACGCGGGCCCCGCACGTTCTCGTCCCATTTTCTTTCTTCCGAAAAAGGGGGGAAAAGCTACGACGGCACGGCTGGTAGCGACCGACGCAATCCATTCCGTTCCGATCCCCGCGGTTCCCCGTCTGGTGGTGTGGGCCCCACCGGCCCCGCGCCGACGGGCTCGCTTTGGCGCCAACCCGCGCCGAAAATATTTCAGCTTCCCTCCACTCCCCCGCCCTCATACAAAAGCTCTCTTGCTCCCGGGCCCCGGCCTCGATCTCGTCGCCCAGCCAATAAAGATTTCCAGAGGGACAGAGTGATTGCCGCGGGTGAGGTTGCTGTTGCGGCGGCGGCGGCGCCAGGTGGTCCCGGTTCCACCCTCCGACTCGCCGCCGGCGGTGGCATCGTCCGTTGGTTCTTGGCTTCCCCCTTCCGCTCCTCGCAGGATGGGAGCTGCCGGTAATCGATCCGTTCGCCCCTCTCCTCCGCGCCTTCTGTTCTGATTTCTTGTTCCAAAGGCGGTGGCTTTAGCTGGTCTCTAGAGTCTCCTCGCGCCATTGCTAGTCAACGGTAGGTAGCGGGGATATTGGTTTTCGCTAGATCTGTTGCGATTTCATGATGCGCGCTTCGTCCTGCGAGCGGGATTCGATGCGGGTGTGACGGTTCGTTGCTGTTCTTGCGGATTCACCGCCGCTCGATTGCGGAAGGTATCCACGGATTCCGTCATTCCGCTACAGTAGTGCTTGGCGTGTGGATTTTGCGGGTGGTGTTGGAACCAATTGCTGGCCCCCGCAATCCTTGATAGATTAGATTTAGGGGCTTCTTATTGCGTGTCTCCTTTTTCCTGCGTTTGCAAATCATTGCCCAGTAATTTTCTCCAGGCTTAGTGTTAATGCAATGTTTACTGTAGAATATGGTAAAAAGTCATGGCAATTGGGTGATGATTCAATTAGTTATGGAGCTTATTGGAAACGAGTAGTAGTGCTGCTTTTAGTTGGAGGTTCCACATTCATTTGATGCTGTAATGAGTATTGTTGTACAGTATACTTGGCTAAAATTTACTAGTATTGTACGACTACTATTCAGCATTTTGGCTTGGCTAGCTTGCACGCATTTCCATGATGTGAAATTTCTAAAAATATCCGTGTTTCTGCTATAGCTCATTGACAACTTGCTTACATGTTTACTACTAGTACATGTTTCCTCATATTTGTGTAGTTATTTCTTGTTATTAGTATTGCTGACTTGCATTTAAATTACAAATGACAATTTCCTCTGAAGCTTCACACAGCGTGTTAATACTTCTGGTGTCTGTATTCTTTCCTTTTCAGAAAAGTGGATGCTTGCATTTCATTTTTATATTACGAATACATGTGTGATAAGATAAATTTTAAGCTTAGCCAACGGTCATGTGATTTTTTTTTATAAAAATACTGATTGCTAAAAATGTACGTCTGTATTGATTGCCTTTGTTGTTATTCTTCTTTTTCTCCAAAGCATTTGTTGTTATCCTGATCACTTAATTAATCTTTTATGATACTGTAGCTGAGAGATGAAATTGGAGGACAATCAACATTCAGCAACACCTGCCAAATCTAATTTCATTGCGAATAGCAGTAACCATGGGGTCTGGATCGGTGGTTCAGAAGCAAAGGAAACGAGTGAAGCATACAACGAGCAAGTATTTGAAACCTGGTGCTCTGGCTCAGATTCGCTATAGTAGAAGTTCAAGCAGGGATATTGGGAAGAAAAGGATTCTGTTGAATGTAAAGGATGAGCTGGAGATACCAACACAGGGTAATGGTTCCGTAGAAAGGACTGCATCAGTATTGTCCCCTGCAAGGCTCAATTTTGAGCCATTTGCTAGCATTAAAGGGCAGATATTGCCAAAAACACCGAAGACTCCTGTTGCCGATGAGTTTGAGGGTGATTCAAGACTTGAATCGCTTCCACTTGATTTGCTGGTATGTAACTGAACGACCTTTCTGTCACGTCAACATGCCTTGTATCTGTAGTTAACCTGATTGCTGTTGTTTTGTTGCAAAGATCAAGATTGTGTGTTACTTGCACCATGACCAGCTGAAGTCTGTTTTCCATGTTTCAAAACGGATTCGAACAGCTGTAAGTAATATCTTTTCTATTTGTTACGTCATTCATATCAGTTTGTTCATCTCAGGGCTTACCAAAACCATAGAAAGTAGATTTTTTTTATCAGTGCATTCTTTTATGAACATTTCTCAAGGATACTTTCTTACCTGACCAAAAATTACCTGCGGTGACCTTATCTTGCTAGCTGCCAGGAATAGTGCTTGTTCTATTATGAAATTGCAGACTTGTTCTTGTATCGTGCACTGATTGTTCTAATCTATCATTGATAAGTCTGATATTGGGATAGTGTATTTGGATAATGCACTTCTGAATCGTTTACGCGTATCAATTGCAATACTGATTTTACATGCAGGATGTTTTGTTTTGAGTTTGCATGGTCAACATTCTTTGCATTGTCAGCATTTGGTATCATTTCCTATTACCACACTCACTTGTAATGGTAATGTGAACTAGGTTCAACTGGCCAGGCAGCACCATTTCAACTATACTACTCCGGATCGAAGCAGACAGGAACTGCTCCTAAATAAGACCCCTCTTCCAAAGGATCATTGGCCTTTCATAAGGTTAGCCACATTGCACTTGCTTTCCAGATAATGCTGATTGATGAGATGCTAAAAGGTCCCAACAATGAATTTGCAGTAAGATTGATGGCAATGATGTGAGGGTGTCCACCCCAAGAACCCCCAAGGCCCCAAAACATGCTTCTCGGCTTGCACGCCTCAGTCAGCTTGATATAAAGCAAATTACGACTGTTCTTTTCCCTGAGTCGTCGCTGCCTTTGAAGCGTCGCCGCTCAGTGCCACCAGGATTGCCAAGGCCTGTATCCAAAGCTGCAGCCTCGACAAGAGTTTTACGGTACGAGGAGGAGCTTTGCGAAGCTGTGGCACAGAATAAGCTTCTTTGAAGCTCCAAAGGGTGGTTGCATGCAACCAATTTAAAGTTATTGCTTTAGTCTTAGTGTACAGGTCTATCTATTTTCAATCCCTGGGTGTGAATTTTGTCTGGCGGCTTGTAGCTGCCATTTTAAACTATCAAGGCCAGGTTAGGAAGTTTTAGACTAGTATTAGGCTGTCATATACCCAGTTTGGTTTATTTCCTGGTTTTGTATATAACAATCAATAAATTAAACTGCTTAGTATTTACATTAGATTATTGTTCGTTCCAGCAAAAATGGTGTACTTTACCTATATTTTGTCTGTTGAAATGCCTATGTTCCGAGCCTTCTGTTCGTTGAAATTGGGTCAGATCTTTCAAGTGCAGTGGATTATGGTAGGAGGTAGATTGTGGGAATGAGTTGCACATGGTTCTTTCTGTTGCTTATTGTTGTGATATTTCCTTTACGGTGAATGCAACTATGATACAGTAGAACTGCAGCCTTTAAAGCAAATTTGTTTAGTAAAGTAAAACTCACAATGCAGTTTCTGTTGAGACGTCTTTTACTCTTTCAGCATTGCGAATTTAATTATTTGTTCATTCTGTAATCAACAATTGGCACTGATGATGTATCATCGGAATACAAATCGGAGCAGAGATATTGGACTGCTGAATGCAAATTATGTAGTTGTACTTGAGCTACAAAACAAGATACTCAAATTTTCCATTCCGAAATAAGAAGGTCGACTCAATTGCATCAGAACACAGGTCGTTCATCAGAAGCTTGCGAAGTGTATGAATCGCCTCTTCTCCGCGTCAAAACCTCCGGTCCTGTCATGATCTCACTGAAGTCCGTACCGATTAATAATCTGTGTGAGGAGGAGGTTGTAGCCTCTCTCCGTGAGGTGGTATGTGTCCCAGAACAGAAACTTGCTGGGGTCCTTGCAGGCATGCGCCGTGTACTGGTTGCATGTGAGCGTGACCTCGAACACGCCCGTGCCGCAGCACCCTCTGTTCGTCACGTCGAATCCTAGAGAAGAGAACACCAAAATGGTGGAACAGATTAAGAAAAAAATTGTTAATGATGCCGCGCGCGTCCCTGAAAAATGGCCGGTTTTCTTTGTTTTGGCTGTGGAGTGCGTGCTCAGCTCACCGTAGGCCTCGGGCCGTTGGATCATGTCGAGCAGCGGCGTGTAGAGGTCGATGTACTTGAGCACGGATCCCGGCAGCGCCTCGCTGCCGTTGAGCCGCTTGATCTCCTTCTCGAGCGCCGCGTTGTACACGACGGCCGCCTGGTTGTACAGCGACACGCACTCCCTCTCGAGCCCGCCGGCGTTGGTCCGCTGCGACGGCACGCACCCGATCGGCGGCGCGCCGGCGATGTTCACCTTCCGCGCGCCCAGCCCGTACAGTTTCTGAACATGTCACTCAAAATCGATCCACGTGAGCGATCGACGTTCGTGTGCGATCGATGTATGTATGTTGATGACCACCTAGAACTATGCTAGTACCTTGATGAAGTCGGAGGCGCACTGCACGACGAACTCGATGTACGACTCGAGGTCGTAGTTCCGGCGGAACGGCGTGGTGAAGTAGGTGTTGGCGAGGTCGTCGGTGCCGGTGATCACAAGGTACATGCTCGTCGACACGATCTCGGCGGCGCGCCGAGCACCGGCGACGCGCTCCAGCTTCGCCTTGTACTCCTTGAACAGGTCCAGCTGGTTGTCCATGGTCAGCACCGCCTGAAACAGAGTCACCCAAGTCAAGAAAGCAGAGATGGTGCATATTTGCAGAGTTGAATAAGGTCCGGAAGCGTCGGAAGCGAGTGAGGGATTACCATGATCTCGGCGGGGAGGGGGTCGTACCCGGAGGCGCCGGACGCGAAGCTGACCCCGGTGAGCAGGTCGAAGTCGCTGAGCTCCGTGCCGAGGTACGGCGGCACGTACTCCTTGATGCCCATCCGGGAGGCTGAAATCGAAAGATAGGTTCACGATGTACGTACATGCCACGACGACGATGAACCGGCTCCAAGCGTGCGTTACGTACCGAGTATGTCGCCGGGGACCTTGCCGTTGCTGAAGCGCCCGGTGGCGTTGTGGCCGGGGAAGTCCTGGCCGTAGGGCGGGAAGTTGCACCGGATCAACGTCGTGATCTCGTTGTTGTTGCCCGGGTCCACGATGGAGTCACCGAACACGAACAGCGCCGGGGCCCGCGTCTGGTTCGCCGGTGGGGACGTATGAGGCGGCGTCGCCGTTGAAGCATCAGTGCAACACGATCCACACAGCACCAGCAGCACCATCAGGAGATCTGCTGCATTGTGTGACACTGCGTTGCTCGCCATGTCGGTGTCTGTCCGATCGACGGTCCTGCTCGATACTGGTTATGGCGTAGAGAGGAGTACTGAGGAATATAATAGCGAATTGGAAACATGGACAATTTAAGTAGTAGGAGAGACTTTCTGACCATGGCTTGTGGTGGTGTCATTTCCCCTCTGTTTCTTGCAAGATACAGAAATTGGGTTTTCACTCGCCTACTGCACGCAAATATAACTTTCCTCATCGAAATTTCAGAAGTTTTAGTTTGCTGTGGTGGTGGAGAGTGGTGATTACCGAGTAAAATAATGGCCGAAACAAATTTCTCCCAATTGCAATGCGGTGGAACGCCCCTTCAACGTGCAATAGAAGCAGTGCACGCGTACATGAACCGTGTGTGCATCTTCCTACCTATCCCGTGCCCACTCATAATAAATTTGAGTATAAAAAATACTCCTAAATTTCAAGTAATGCTAGGATTTCCAGTTGTGTACTGATGAACTCAAAGATGAAACAGCCCGAGGATATATCTAGTTATTGAAGACTTGTGTAGTTAGAGTGGCATGGATATAAATAACAACCTCAGGGAGAAAATATATAAAATAATATGTAAAAACTTGCGTCAACATAGACCCCATTTCGAAAGCCACATGATTGGGAAAAAAAACCAGAAGAATAGAAAATACAAATACATGAATAAGGTAGAAACGTAAGTGCAAAATAGAAAACTTGAAAATACTAAAACATTTATGAACTTTGTTTGAGATATTTGGTAGTAACAAGAATCATATATGTTGTCGAAGTCTTGTTCTATGCTAGTATACTTGAGGAAACCATAAGTTTTTTTTTTCTCAGTTCTCTTGTTGGTCTATGAATTTAATAGAGTATTTTTTTATTAAAGAATATATACTTCGACAATAATATCACAAACTGTATAAATTTAAGGAGTTGGATGACATACGAGTTTGTTTTATGCGTGTAACGGTGGATGTTCCTTTGGGAGCATATATTTTAGAAAATGGAAATGAATTCAGGTATAAGTATCACTAGTACTCCTACATTTTACTAAAGAAAGTCAACGTTTACTATTTGGATAAAGTTTGTGATTAATGTTGTTGCGTGCTCTCTCTCTCTCTCTTGTAGCGCAAACACGATATTGGAAATGTGCACACCCGTGCATGGTTCTGAAGAACATGTGCCCTTTATTTTGTAAACAGATTATCGCTGCATTTCTCACGCACCGTGCAAATGCAACAAAGCAAAGAACCAAACCGTGCATGGTTCTGAACTGGGAAAACATAAAAAAGAACCCAATACTAATGAGTAACGGCAATCGTCACGAAAAAAATAATTAGTAACGGCAATCAAACACAATGAACGGGCTTTTTTTGAGACAAGGATAATAAAAATTTGAGGTTTTATGCAATTTGTTCTAAATTTTACTTTCTTAATAATTCACATTTCTTAATGAAAACAGTTCAGAAGATTTTAAAAAATTATTATGTATAGTTTTTAAATATTTCGGGTGCATATGAAGTCTAGATCTTCCTCGCAAAAAAAATATATGAAGTCTAAATCTCGTAGGTACATGTGTTTCGAAACACAAAACCAAAAACTGAAATGAAACTCTATTGTGGGCTGATTCATAAGCTCTGCTGCATCTAGAGCGGCCCAAAAACCAAAAATCAGTACTGCTGCTGGCCCGGTGGGCTTATTCATCTCACATCAGCGGGAAGAAATTTCCATTTCGCTTCAGTACTTCTGCTGTCCTGCAGCGATGAGGCGGACGGCGGTGATGTTGCTGTCGCGCCACGGCGGCGACGGGGGTCGGGGCATCCCGCAGGCGCTCTCCGACGTGCTCGTGTGCCCACTCTCCAAGAAGCCTCTCAGGTAGGCTCTGCGAACAACTCAATTAGAAGCGGCATCGACTCGATCCCTGCTCTTGCCGCCGCGCACTATGACTGCCCTCGGTTCCGTCCCGCTAACCTAGCCGCTCCTGTGTGCGTCCTCTCGCCGAGCAGGTACTGCGAGGTCAGCGGTTCTCTGGTCAGCGACGCCGTCGGTGTGTCCTTCCCGGTGAGTCCCGGTCGCCCCCTGATCTGATCGTACGTTTGATCATTTGTGCCGGCGATCTGTTTGTTGTATTGCCTGAGTCCCCACCACCCACCCAAGAAAAGGAAACAAAAGGCGAAAAAAGAACACTGATCTCCTAGTAATCATGCATAATGTTGATGTGCATATGCACATATGAATCGTCTATATTCTTTTTATCCTGTACAAGTAGATTTCAGAGGCATTGGTCCTTGCATGTTTTATAGAAAGTTTCAGAATCAAATGATAGGGGATTTTAGGACCTATATTATACTTCAGAAACGAAATGTTAGCTGATAGCAGTACATATGGAGCGAAGTGTATCTGTGGTTGGCATAGGATAGCTAATGTGGATGGGAGAACAAAACGATCAAAGTGCACACCAAATCACTCACAAGTTTATGAAAAAATAGGGCCTTTAAAGTTTAAACCACTGCCCCTTGCCTTATTGAAGGAAAATAGAGGCCACCAGGATATGAACCCTGGTTGCTTCTGAAGCCATCCTTGGCAAGCCAACTAGCCCTTAGGCCACCTCTAAATCGCTCACAAGTCACAACCAACTCAGCACATTTGGAAAAGGGGAACTGGTGAATGGTTTGCAGTGGCTTTTGGATGCATGCAATTAAAACTTGAGCCTGGCAACTGCTGGATTTGAATATGCAGTTTTTGAATATTTTAATTATCTCTTGTTGCATAAATCGTCCATCTTGGACCTCTCTCTGACTGAACGAGATGAATGAGCAATTGCTTCTGTCTCCAGTGAATTTATTTGTCATATTTAACTCTTCCCTTTTAATTTATTTATTCATTTATTTTGCCCGTGATGACTCTAGGTTGTCGATGGAATCCCTTCTCTCGTACCAAAAGATGGAAAGTTTCTTGAGGACGATCGGGAGAAGTCGGGACAAGAGTCAAAGCTCTAGATCCATGGAGTTGAATTTACACACCTGCGACAGCCGATGAAACAACTCTGTAGGTGGAAGATATTGTTGGTAACAAAAAAAGAGCTGGTGCTCTCATCAAATTGCTGCTTGCTGTAGTAAATCATTGCTCTGCTGTTGCACTCTGGCGTGTGTTCTCACTAGAATCATATGGATGCTTGATTGCTGATTTGCTATTGAAAAGGGCTTTATTGTTTTTCATTTTAAATAACGACAATGAGCAATAATAATTTGTTGGGTGCTTCTACCTCATGCTTTTGCTGGAACAACTATACACTGATTCTGATATGGAAAATCATTTGACTCTGGGGTCCCAATCTGCTCATTTCTGAAGGTGCCTTAGGAAAAATCAATAACTTGGCCTGTCTGCACGTGAGAAAACATGTTAGTTTCTACTCTCAGTCAACCAGTCGATTGTGGATGATTTCCTGGACCAGACACTGATACTCTATATGAAAAAGAAATAATGAATAAAGAGGACCACAAAGCTATTTTTTGAGCAAAGAGAAAGCTAAAGCTGGAGTACGGATGGCTATCTATGGAAAAATTGGTACCAGAAAACACAAAAGTAATCTAGAATCTGTCCGGATCTTCTTCCATACAGCAGAATAATGGATTGATTTATATGCAGCTCTGCCTTTTGTGCACAGGATCCAACGACCGTTGCATAACACTCCATCTGCCATTTGACATAAAAGATAATCATAGACTGATGACTGAGACATCAACCTGCGTTCTATTGTGCGTTCCTATGAAAGGGTACGCCCTCCTCTCTTCTATTTCGTTCTGCACTTTGTCACATTAAAATGTCTGATTTTCTCATCTTTGTATCAGCAGAATTTATAGAGTGCAGTTGAAGTTCTTTTGTTGAAAAATCTAGATACATGGCTTCGAATTAACCAGATTTGATTATTTAAAACAAATTTATGTTCAAAGATTGAGAGTTTTTCTTTTAACCACACGGATCATAAATTGTTAAAAAATAAAGGCTGGGCAGAGTAAACTGTACAAGTGTACCATACGGATCATGAGATGACAATTGGATGCATGGGGACATCAACATCAGTGATCCAGTGAGACGACATGCCACGGGCTGAGCTATGATCGGCGACGGCTCACCTCCGCCTACATTCTGCAGCAGGGAGCCTGGGGAACGGCAGCTCCGGCCGGTCAGTGTACCTAATCAAGCTCACTCATTTCTCCCGATCGATTCCTTGCCGGTCACTGAAGTTGAGTAGCCATGGGAAAGGCCCCCTGGGTTTTGTGCAGATGAAGCAACAGCCTAGGTCAACCGACACATTCTCTGCTTGGCTGCGGCCGACATAACCGGCTTTGCATTGGAGACGCAGTGACAATTCCAGTTTGCGTTCTATATTGCTGGTGGTTAACGATGCTTAAAGGTGTGAAAAAGGTATCACCTTTCCGCATTCAAAAGTTTCAACGGATTTCGTTCATATCTTTATTTAGTATGTACATACATATTGGCACTGAATTTGGACCGCGCTAAGTTTAAGGGACTGGATCCAAAGCCTACGTATCCGAACCGATCGTAAGAGACAGGACGATCCAGATCGACTGGACGGGTCTTTGTTGTACCTGATGAAGATTGAAGACTGAAGCGTGTCGTGTCGATGCGGTCATAGTAGCTGATACAGTCTGGCCTTTCGCATCGCGGACGCTTTGTACCCAAGAAAGATTGGTTTATAGATGTTAGGGAGGGTGGTGGGCACTGCGGTTTTAGGTGCACCTTCTATGTCCTCTGTGCCACTGGCCTAATAATTCCAGATTATATGATCCTGTGATCCAGCACACACACTCAAAGCGCTTTATAAGCCATCGCAGTCCAGCCTTTAACTCAAATGCTGCTCTCCACTCTCTCACTCACTCACTCACTCACTCACTCACTCACATTGATCACTTGCGTAGTAAAGAGATGGTGGTGACGACGGTGAGCCAGGTGGTGGCGCTGCTCTCCTCTGCTCTCTCCGGCGCCGTCGAGGCGGCCGACGACGGCGATGGCTGCAGCAAGCGGCCGTGGAGCGGCCGCGGGCAGGGG
>LAPY01003735.1:39192-53612 GCA_000970635.1 Eragrostis tef
CGAGATGGACGCGAGGTTCCCGTTCTCGCCGGCCGAGGTGGCCAAGGTCCACCTCGTGCAGTTCGGCATCCTCAGCCCCGACGAGATTGTAATACCCCTCCCCTCCCGTACCAGCTGCCGCCTCTGTTTGGTTACTGATTTGGGAGGGTTGAGTCGAGTGGGCAGGCGGGCATGCTTGGGTGGCCTGATGGGTTTTTGCTAGCTAGACCAGCTTGAATTTTACGCGTGGAGTCTAATTGAGCAGTTTGAGTATTGTTTGTGAACTCAGGGAGCTAGGACTTGTACCATTGAACTGACCCTGCTCACCCTAAAATTTGAGCGACCTAATGAGAATTGCACACTGGCTGCAAACCGTGATGAGATATATGGTTAAGTTTGAACTTAGTACTTGTACTGTGGAACTATATTGTTGATTTGAACTTAGCATCTGTGCTCAAAATGTCCTGATGTGATTATTGAGGTGCATGGTCAAAGCTTGAAATGTAGCAGCTGTGGCTATTTGCCTTACTGTTTGAGCAGATCTGTATATGCATGTAGATGTGAACTCTAGTTTCCATTATGGACCTGGTTGAAAGTTGCTACTGGAAGTTTGAATGAGAACTATGGGCACCTGTTTTGTTGATGATATACCGCTTAATTTCACTGAAAAACACACCTTTTTTGTTGGTATAGTTGGGTGCCTTTGCTAATGGGCTTAAAATTATGATTGCTGCTTCAATGGAAGACATTCTGTTGCATACGCTTTGTTCTTCATTGTTGGATTTGAACTTAGCATTGACACTTGAAATACGTTGCTCTGATTCTTGAGGTGCATGGTGAAAGCTTTGCATTACTGTTTGGGCAGATCTCTATATGAATATAGTAGTGAACTTGATTTTCCATTATGACCCTGGTTGAATTGCAACTGGAAGTTTAAATAAAAACTATAGGCATCTGTTTCCTGGATGAAACTGCAGAATATGACTGAAACACACCTTTTTAATTAGTGTAGTTACGTGTCATTGCTAATGGGGTTTTACGGTATCAATACTTCGTAATAACGAAATACATCTTGTTGCTTATGCTGTGCCTGAAGAACAATTTTGGGTAATAAAAACTGATGGTGATTCTTTATTGCTGTCTTTGTAGAGACAAATGTCGGTGATTCAGATAGAACATGCAGAGACTATGGAGAGAGGGAAGCCAAAGCCTGGTGGGCTTAGTGACCCTCGGCTGGGAACTATTGACCGGAAGATCAAGTGTGAGACATGCATGGCTGGAATGGCAGAGTGCCCTGGCCACTTTGGCCACCTTGAGCTTGCAAAGCCGATGTTCCACATCGGCTTCATCAAGACTGTACTCTCCATTATGCGCTGTGTCTGCTTCAACTGCTCTAAAATCCTTGCAGATGAGGTACACTTGAGTTTGTTTGCTTTGCAAGATATATGTGCATTAGTACAGATGAATATGATATATATATTTTTTACCGATTCGGATCTGTTTGTGGATTGCTAATTTTCTCACAACACTAGCTGTGCCAACTATATACTTATTATCATGCGGAACCATACTAGCTGCAATTGCTTTACTTTTGCTTATTGTTCCTAAAGGTTCATTATGCGTTAAGATTCTTTTTGTTATAATAGGCTAATGAAGTTTAGACACAGATGGTTAGATGCAATTAAGTCTATATTTTTTTAACTATGGCAACCCCCTTAGCAAAAGCTTTTTGTTCTTGTGAAATAACAAATATGGAATTTGACATGTACCAATTCCCATGTCTTTCACAAGTTCTGATTTAGTTCTGACATGCTTGACCCTGACACTTTGTCATCGTATGATTTTTTGTTTATTAACTTTTGCCTTTTTATTTATAATCATGCTTCCTCTTTTTGCTTGCAGGATGATACCAAATTCAAGCAGGCTCTGAAAATCCGGAATCCAAAGAATAGATTGAAGAGAATATATGACGCTTGCAAGAGCAAAAAAGTCTGTGCGGGGGGCGATGACCTTGATGTTCAAGAGCAGGAAGATACTGATGAGCCTGTAAAGAAAAGAGGTGGTTGTGGGGCTCAGCAGCCAAATATCACTGTCGATGGTATGAAGATGGTTGCAGAGTTTAAAGCGACAAAGAAGAAAACAGATGATCAAGAGCAACTACCTGAGCCAGTGGAGCGAAAGCAAATCCTCTCGGCTGAACGGGTATTTTATAATCACTAGCAGTTCAGCAAGTTTGTCCTAAGAATGTGCTTGTAATCATGTGATCCTTGCATGACATTTTTATTCAGGTCCTTAATGTTCTTAAGCGTATAAGTGATGAAGACTGTCTTTTGTTGGGACTGAATCCCAAATATGCCCGTCCTGATTGGATGATACTTCAAGTTCTTCCTATTCCGCCACCCCCAGTTAGACCATCTGTTATGATGGACACTTCTTCAAGAAGTGAGGTGAGCCTAATTCCACCGCAGTTATGTTTCCAATTGTTGTTTCACTGATGCATTCCCAATGCACCGTTTCTAACTCAATTTTGTTGATGTTGGCCTTTGTCAGGATGATTTGACTCATCAACTAGCTATGATAATACGGCATAATGAGAATTTGAGGAGACAAGAGAGAAATGGAGCACCAGCTCACATTATAACAGAGTTTGCTCAGTTGTTGCAATTTCACATTGCAACATACTTTGATAATGAACTTCCTGGCCAACCTAGGGTGAGTAATCTAATAGAAGGTTGTTTTTCACATGCTACTTGTGGATATCAGCATAAGTTAAACTTATCCTTTTCTTTTTGTTGGAATTTAGGCGACACAGCGCTCAGGAAGGCCTATTAAATCAATTTGCAGCAGACTGAAGGCAAAAGAAGGCCGGATTAGAGGGAATTTGATGGGCAAGCGTGTTGATTTCTCAGCCCGTACTGTTATCACCCCTGATCCAAATATTAACATTGATCAATTGGGAGTACCATGGAGTATTGCTTTGAACCTGACATATCCAGAGACTGTCACCCCGTACAACATTGAGAGGTAAAGCAGTTTTCTGTTATGCAGATATTTATGTGACTACTGTGTTGTTGCTAATCCTTTGCATCTAAACCATTGGTTTCAGGTTAAAGGAACTTGTTGAATATGGACCTCACCCTCCTCCTGGAAAGACAGGCGCAAAGTATATTATCAGAGAAGATGGCCAGAGGCTTGATCTTCGTTATGTGAAGAAAAGCAGTGATCAGCATTTGGAGCTTGGTTACAAGGTGAGTGTTTCTTTGTTATTGTTACAGCTTTTTCTATATCGGATAATTTCATTAAAGTTTCTTTGTATTTTACTAATTATGACTGGTCACATCAGGTGGAGAGGCATCTCAATGATGGGGATTTTGTTCTATTCAATCGACAACCGAGTCTTCACAAAATGTCTATCATGGGCCATCGTATCAAAATTATGCCTTACTCAACTTTCAGGCTGAACTTATCTGTCACTTCACCGTATAATGCTGATTTCGACGGGGATGAAATGAATATGCATGTCCCGCAGTCATTTGAGACCAGGGCTGAAGTGCTGGAGTTGATGATGGTGCCTAAATGCATCGTGTCTCCACAATCGAATAGGCCTGTCATGGGTATTGTCCAGGACACACTGCTTGGGTGTCGCAAAATCACTAAAAGAGACACTCTTATTGAAAAGGTAATAAAATGCTCTATTTACCCTTTGTGACAATATTTTCTTGTAAGTTTTGTGCCTCATTGTTAACAATATATTGCAGGATGTATTTATGAACATCTTGATGTGGTGGGAAGACTTTGATGGAAAAGTTCCTGCTCCGTCCATACTGAAACCAAGGCCTATTTGGACTGGGAAGCAAGTTTTTAACTTGATTATCCCAAAGCAAATAAATTTAATTCGGTTTTCAGCCTGGCATTCAGAAACAGAAACTGGAAATATTACTCCCGGTGATACTATGGTTAGGATTGAGAAGGGAGAGCTTTTATCCGGTACACTATGCAAAAAGACTCTTGGAACATCTTCTGGAAGTCTTATCCATGTTATTTGGTAATTATGCTTCTATTAACTTGAAACTTATAAAGTTGCATCAGAATGGCTAAGCAAGTTTGTTTCACTTATTTTCAGGGAGGAGGTTGGTCCAGATGCTGCTCGCAAGTTCTTAGGTCACACACAATGGCTTGTCAACTACTGGCTTCTTCAAAATGGTTTCAGTATTGGTATTGGGGATACCATTGCCGATGCTGCTACCATGGAAAGAATTAATGAGACAATTTCTAAAGCTAAGAATGATGTGAAGGAGCTTATCAAACAAGCACAGGACAAGAATCTGGAAGCTGAACCAGGACGTACCATGATGGAATCTTTTGAAAACAGAGTCAACCAGGTACTGACTGTTTATGCTTCTTCTGAGTAAAACAGTATTCCGTGTTTTGTTTGAGTTGCTTAACTTTACTCTCCTCTTTCTATTCCAGGTTCTCAACAAGGCTCGTGATGATGCTGGAAGCAGTGCTCAGAAAAGCTTGTCTGAAAGCAACAACTTGAAGGCTATGGTCACTGCAGGCTCAAAAGGCAGTTTCATTAACATTTCACAAATGACTGCTTGTGTCGGACAGCAGAATGTTGAGGGCAAGCGGATCCCATTTGGTTTTATTGATAGAACACTGCCACACTTCACGAAGGATGACTTTGGTCCTGAAAGTCGTGGGTTTGTGGAGAATTCTTACCTTCGAGGGCTGACACCACAAGAGTTTTTCTTTCATGCTATGGGTGGTAGAGAAGGTCTGATTGATACTGCTGTGAAGACTTCTGAGACTGGATATATCCAGCGGAGACTTGTGAAAGCTATGGAGGACATCATGGTTAAATATGATGGCACTGTAAGAAATTCATTGGGAGACGTCATTCAGTTCCTGTATGGAGAAGATGGCATGGATGCTGTCTGGATTGAATCACAAAAGCTGGATTCGTTGAAGATGAAGAAGGGTGAGTTTGACAATGTGTTCCGCTATGAGCTGGATGATGAGAACTGGAGGCCTAACTACATGCTGCCTGAACATGTTGATGATTTGAAGACCATCCGTGAATTCAGAAATGTGTTTGAGGCAGAGGTTCAAAAGCTAGAAGCTGATCGTTTCCAACTCGGTACTGAGATTGCCACGACTGGTGATAATTCGTGGCCTATGCCTGTCAACCTGAAGCGGCTTATTTGGAATGCCCAGAAGACATTCAAGATTGATTTTAGAAGACCTTCTGACATGCACCCAATGGAAATTGTGGAAGCAGTAGATAAGCTGCAGGAAAGGCTCAAGGTCGTGCCTGGTGATGATGCTATGAGCATCGAGGCTCAGAAGAATGCAACATTGTTCTTTAATATCCTGCTTCGTAGCACATTTGCTAGCAAGAGGGTCTTGAAGGAATACAGACTTACAAAGGAAGCTTTTGAATGGGTTATCGGTGAGATTGAATCAAGGTTCCTTCAATCTTTGGTGGCACCTGGTGAAATGATTGGATGTGTGGCTGCGCAGTCCATTGGAGAACCAGCAACTCAGATGACTCTGAATACCTTCCATTATGCTGGTGTCAGTGCCAAGAACGTCACTCTTGGAGTTCCCAGGTTGAGAGAGATCATTAATGTTGCCAAGAAGATAAAAACTCCGTCATTGTCTGTGTACCTGAAGCCTGAGGTGAACAAGAAAAAAGAATTGGCTAAGAACGTCCAATGTGCTTTAGAGTACACCACTCTGCGCAGTGTAACTCATGCCACTGAGATATGGTATGACCCTGATCCTCTAGGAACCATCATCGAAGAGGATGTGGAGTTTGTACGGTCATACTATGAAATGCCTGATGAGGATATTGACCCGGATAAGATTTCTCCTTGGCTGCTGCGCATTGAGCTTAATCGTGAGATGATGGTTGATAAGAAGTTGAGCATGGCTGATATTGCTGAGAAGATCAACCATGAATTTGATGACGACTTATCGTGCATATTTAATGATGATAATGCAGACAAGCTCATCCTTCGTATCCGCATCACAAACGATGATGCACCGAAAGGAGAAATACAAGATGAGTCAGCTGAGGATGATGTCTTCCTCAAGAAGATAGAGGGTAACATGTTGACAGAGATGGCTCTTCGAGGCATTCCAGATATCAACAAAGTTTTCATCAAATTTGGAAAGGTCAATAAATTTGACGAAAACGAAGGTTTCAAAGCAGATAATGAATGGATGCTTGATACAGAAGGTGTCAATCTCTTGGCTGTCATGTGTCATGAGGATGTTGATGCTACAAGGACAACAAGTAACCATTTGATTGAAGTGATTGAGGTTCTAGGAATAGAGGCTGTGCGCCGAGCTCTCTTGGATGAACTTCGGGTTGTCATATCATTTGATGGATCCTATGTGAACTACAGGCATCTGGCCATTCTTTGTGATACAATGACATATAGAGGTCACCTGATGGCAATTACGAGGCATGGTATCAATCGCAATGACACAGGACCTCTTATGAGATGTTCTTTCGAAGAGACTGTGGATATCTTGCTTGATGCTGCTGTATATGCTGAATCAGACTATCTGAGAGGTGTCACTGAGAACATTATGCTTGGCCAGCTTGCTCCTATTGGGACCGGAGGATGTGCGTTATATCTCAATGACCAAATGTTACAGCAGGCCATTGAACTTCAGCTTCCAAGCTATGTGGAAGGTCTGGACTTTGGCATGACGCCAGCACGCTCACCCATCTCCGGGACACCATATCATGAAGGAATGATGTCACCAAGTTATCTGCTGAGTCCAAACATCAGGGCTTCCCCCATTAATTCAGATGCATCCTTTTCGCCATATGTCGGGCATATGCAGTTCTCCCCTCTCCCTTCACCAGGTGGTTACTCTCCATCCTCAGGGGGATACAGTCCATCTTCTCCAAATTTCAGCCCTGGACCTGGATATAGCCCTGCGTCACCAAACTATAGTCCAACCTCACCATCATATACACCAGGCTCTCCTACATATAGCCCAACAAGTCCGACTTACTCGCCAACAAGTCCATCATACTCACCCACCAGTCCGTCATACTCGCCCACATCACCAAGTTACAGCCCTACATCTCCGAGCTATAGTCCAACATCGCCAAGCTACAGCCCCACCTCACCGAGTTATAGTCCCACCTCTCCGAGTTACAGTCCCACCTCCCCAGTTTATAGTCCTACCTCGCCAGCATATAGCCCTGGAGGATGTGCATTATATCTCAATGACCAAATGTTACAGCAGGCCATTGAACTTCAGCTTCCAAGCTATGTGGAAGGTCTGGACTTCGGCATGACGCCAGCACGCTCACCCATCTCCGGGACACCATATCATGAAGGAATGATGTCACCAAGTTATCTGCTGAGTCCAAACATCAGGGCTTCCCCCATTAATTCAGATGCATCCTTTTCGCCATATGTCGGGCATATGCAGTTCTCCCCTCTCCCTTCACCAGGTGGTTACTCTCCATCCTCAGGGGGATACAGTCCATCTTCTCCAAATTTCAGCCCTGGACCTGGATACAGCCCTGCATCACCAAACTATAGTCCAACCTCACCATCATATACACCAGGCTCTCCTACTTATAGCCCAACAAGTCCGACTTACTCGCCAACAAGTCCATCGTACTCACCCACCAGTCCGTCATACTCGCCCACATCACCAAGTTACAGCCCTACATCTCCGAGCTATAGTCCAACATCACCAAGCTACAGCCCCACCTCACCAAGTTATAGTCCCACCTCTCCGAGTTACAGTCCCACCTCACCGGTTTATAGTCCTACCTCGCCAGCATATAGCCCTACATCTCCTGCATACAGCCCCACATCACCATCTTACAGCCCAACATCTCCTTCATACAGCCCTACATCTCCTTCATACAGCCCTACATCTCCTTCGTACAGCCCAACATCCCCATCCTACAGCCCGACATCTCCTTCATACAGCCCAACATCACCCTCATACAGCCCTACATCGCCCTCATACAGCCCTACATCGCCTGCATACAGCCCTACTTCTCCTGGTTACAGCCCGACATCACCAAGTTACAGCCCAACTTCGCCGAACTATAGTCCAACTTCACCAAGCTACAATCCTTCATCGGCCAAGTACAGTCCTTCGCATGCTTACTCTCCAAGCAGCCCAAGGATGAGTCCATACAGTCAGACTTCTCCAAATTACAGGTACTTACAATTCTAGAAAGAACTGACAGCTTAGTTTTGACATAATATTGCATTCTTAGGCAATCTATGCATGTTTCTATTGGTGCTTATACATGGTTATATTCCTGTTTTCACAGTCCAACTTCACCGACTTACTCCCCTACTTCGCCATCTTATTCGCAACCAAGTCCGTCATATAGCCCAACCAGGTGAGCATCCTTCATATTTCATCATCTCTTGTTATCTTCAGATAGATGTGCGCTATGTTTTCTGCTTTTCTCACCATTGTTGTATATCCAATTGCTCGTTAGCAGGCATGTCTTCTGACGCATTACTTGACTTTTGCAGCCCATTCAACACCTCTGGGGGACCTAGCCCAGATTATAGCCCAACCTCTCCAAACTACAGGTGAGTTATCGCAATATCTGACTAATCTTATTCACCTGTCATGGAAGCTATCATTCTGACATTAATTTTCGCTGTGCAGCCCTAGCGGGAGCTACTCCCCTACTGCACCAGGGTACTCCCCATCATCCACCGGCCAAGGCAATGACAAGGACGATGAGAGCACTCGTTGAAGCTGATGGGAAAAGTATTGAGATGGCTGCACAGGAAGAACAAAACTGTCGCGCTACACATCTTTTTTTTTTTTTGCCTCTGTTTTGTATGTTTACTGAAAAATTAAGAGGAACTTTGTTTTCCTTCTGAGCTGCTAAAGCGGCCACTGAATGTTGTCCCAATGCGAGGCTGAACTGTGCTAGCTTCTGAGCTGCTCCGTGCGGTGTGGCTTACTAGTTGTTAGTAACCACGGTTTCAGAAATCCTTAATGATCTCTACGGGGTCATGCAATGTTATGTAATGAGGAGCTAATTTCTTGTCAACTTTGCTCTTTTTCTTCCCGTGGCGGTATCTTTGCATGTGTATTTTCTCGGTTCTGCCAGTGGCTACCCGTTGTTAGTTTGTTAATTTCTGTATGGGAAAAAGGGCCCTGACTCTTCAACCTGTTACATCGACTCCTGGATGGGAAAAAGGGCCCTGACTCAATTGGGAATTATTCTGGGTCACGGGGGGCTGCTATTCAAATCATGCAGGCAAACGTCTGGGTGGACATTGCCCAGGATTACTTTATTCCCTTCACGCAGAAGCTTCGGTGAAGTTTGTCGAGAGCGGGGCAGGAGTGTGGGACTTGGGTGCGCTGTTTTGAGGTCAAAGTAATGCTTTGAGTTCTCGCGTTGCAAAATCTCAGGTCTGCCCAAGAGCCTGTAATGATGAGTACTCTTGCCGCTCAGGTTGATGTGTTGTGGATAGACGGAGTTCCAGACTGTATTTCTTTGCTGGTGCGTCCGATCGGTTAACCGCATCGAAGTCGATGGAATTCACCAGTCCAAAGAAAAAAAAAGAGGCGTTGATGGGGATGTTTTCTTTATATCCTTTTAGTTGCTGCCAATCGTATAGCAAGTAAATGGGCCTGTAGTTGTGCTCCTCTATCTTGATTAGGGCTCCCATGGACTGACTGGTAGGATTAGGATAAACGAATAGCGTTGTGCCGATCCTAAAATCGTTAGGTTATCCTCTTCCAAAGAAACCAATATTGCTGCATAATTTAATTGACCATAGTTTAGTTTGACAACAAAGACTTCAACAAGTCAATCGGTGCCTTGTGTATTGAAATAGCTAGTTCGAGTACAATGCACATACACGTTATGCAACAAAGTCCACATCACAGCAAGTGTGTGGACGTAGATGACTCATGCACTAGTACACCAGGTGACATTAGCTGACTATTAAGTGACAAGCCGGATGCTTCCTCACACAGTCTGTAGGTCCACCTGTGTTTGAAGTGTTGTAATCCAAACTGCCAACCCAAAGAGCCCCAGCCCCATGTATGTATGGACCAAGTGGCGTCATCAACTGCTGAACTGCCGGCAAGACCACGTTGTGCCCCTGTGAGCATCCGCCACGTGCTCCGGCCCCACTGCATTATTTGGCCATTATCTCCACTAAGCCGTTGACCTCCTGCTGTATCTAAATCCATGGAAGTCAAACAATACTACGCATGGTGCCTCCACTTTCTCTGCGTGTGGCAAAACTGACCATCATAGTTGTCCTTTTTTTTTGAACACACTATCATAGTTGTCCTTTGGGCTTATAACAACCACAAGATTTAGAGTTACGACAATTGGAGCAAGATTGGGTTAAAAAGTAGTACTTCTGCCACGGGTTATTTGATTTCTGGTTCATGTTCTAAGTCCAGACTTTCGTATAACCCATCCCTTACGCATTAATTCTTTGCTCGCCACTAACTCTATATATACGTGCATATGCTTCTCACGTGCTGGAAGAAGTGAACTGTGGCTTTAAGGCCACTAACATATTTAACAACCTAAATGATTTCAGTTCGTCAGAGAGCATGCGTGGCTATCACTTGGTGACCACCAATTAGAAGCTGGGGTACAACTCTCCGACCTTAACTTGCAATGCTTACAACAACAAGCACAAACCGAATGCGCTACCTGATGTGGCACCACACGCCAGATGATTGGCAGCCAACACAAAAACTGGCCAATCAGGTAATGACAGGTCAAGTTCGGGCGTAACTAGTAATCAGTCTGTTCGTCTGGCTGCTTTGCAGCAGCAACAGTATTTTAGTTATTTTTCCTGCAGCAGCTACAGTGTTTCTGTATCAGCTACAGTAGTCGCAGTTATTTTTCTGCGGCTGCGGCCGCAGCTGCAGCCTCCATGTGTAAGAATTAGTTATCATTTATTTTTCACAACGAACAAAATGATGTACACGTGTAGGAATGCCCTATGGACAAGTGTAACGCAATGCAAAGCAATGTTCTACAACCTCGTACAATGTCATTCAATCTCATGGTCTAGCCTTGTCGGTAGTGGATATGCGCCGCAGTATCTTAATTCAGCATTCTTGGCTTCACAGCGAAGTATACGTGCATATGCTTCTCACATGCTTTGATAAAAATGAGAGTGAAATCCAGCTTTTTCTCCACTGACCAACAGCCTAAATGATTTGCGTTGCATGGACAGGAGAACGAGCGTGTGCGCCCATCACTCGACGATCGTCGCCAATAACGAGTTGGCCACAACTCCGTCTTCAACCTTTGGTCTCCACCGCTTACACCAAACCTACCAAACAAAATGCCACCCCCTGCACACGAGGCATGACACATCAGAGTCGCCATGGACACGTCAGCGCACGGGCTAGTAGGGTAGTGACACGTCGAGCTCAAACCACGACAAGTAATGTGCAATTGTTGGCCCTAGACTTGGTTATCCTATCAAAAGCCGGATTAATCATCATTATCTTGAGGGTTTAGTGGATCAAGCCCCATGCTGTCTCGGATCTTTGAACGGTGTGGCAGGGTTGGCTGGGTGGTGTGCAAAAGCATAAACTGATGCCCCGCTGTTTGTGATATGTCGGCCTGAAATCATGTCCCTTATTGGATGTTAATATGGAGAAGCATTTTTCTCTGCTCCGCTACTTAATTCGGTCTTACCAGTCATAAGCCATCTTTGGAAATTGTGGCCTTTGTAAAGGCAAATTCTGCTAGCTTGACAAGACGTGTTTGATATTCGGTTGATCTGTACATCTTGTAACGCATGCTAGTGAATTTATAAAGTCTAGTCCTGAAAATATAACATTCCCCTGATACATTTTACTTTATCAAAAATGTGCCAAGGAATTCACTTTTATTTGTAGGTTTTACTCAGTTTATTTTACTATGTTTAAGAAACAGAGATTCGCATTGTAGGAAGCCTGATTATCATCCAAAAAAAAACTTATTCAGCTATTCTATTCATCCAAGTAAGGACATTTTTTTCTCGCATTTTTCTTCTTCTAGTTTGTTGAAAAAATGCTGGCCACCCATCTGCAGACCACTGAAGGAGCCCACATAATCTTCTGGGGACAAATTGATTGCATGCTTTGTGTTGACCCATCCCTATCACTGTATCAATTATAATTTGTGCAATTATAATTCCTACGAAGAAATTTTAACCTAGTAACATGCATTTGCCTCCACTACTCGAAAAGTAATAAATCTTTGCGTCTTTGACTTATTCCCATCATTGAGCCACTCTATTATTGGGGTCATGTCTTGTGCATCTGCATTGAGCATTACAACTCACAGAGATCCTGATTTTCAGGCGCTCCTCAAGTTTCTAGCCATGATTACAGAATGAAAAAAGTTGAACAAAATTAAATTTAGATTCATCTACTGCCTGTGCGGTAAATAAAAGTCTAAACTAAGCAACTTTTTCATAAACAAAAAATATAGACTCAATTAAATTTTGTGGCAGGTAAAAGTGATTAAGAAAATGCATCTGAAGCTCAAAATGCTGACCACGATCACAAAAACAGCTTAACCCACTTCAATATAAAGCGAAATGAAAAAATTAAGATCATGAAATTCAAAGTTTCGGTTTACAGATGTCTGTGTGTACTAGGTATGTTCAATTTTTATCCATCTGGTGAGCCCACCTGGGTGTTTGGAAAGGCAGGTAATCTTTAAAACTCTGTTCTCTCTTCAAATGAATAGGAGAGGTCCTGTTAAAATTGAAAACACCCAAAGGGATAACAAGATAGAATTGACATCTTTGTGTAGATATGCTATCACTAAAAGCCTTCATCATCACATCACTTAGCATTTTCCATGATCGTCCATTTACCTTCTTTATTTTTATGAAACAGTCCAGTTACCTTCTTGTCTTGTAGTGTCTGTTATGTGGTAATCACAAAATCACAGTACACGCCCCCACCATCTTTCTCAGAGATGTGACTCCCTTAACATGGTTCAATGCATAAACCTGTTATGGTGTAAACAGAAAGTGTGCCGCACTGATTCGTTGAGAGTATCATAATGCAGTAAAGTGGTTTGCAATAAGAGGTGAAGCATTACAATGTCTATGTCATTACAGTTCTCTATGAGCTATAGACACTGATATGTTGACGTGGTTTGTGTTTTCAACTATTGCAAAATGTGATAGAATGTTCCATGCCTGAGATTATTTTTGAGAGGTTTATGTGAGACATATGGAAGTTCCACGAATTCAGTGTCAAAATTTTAGCTGCAGTTTTGAGTGCGCAACTCTTGCCATTGCTGAAGGGAACCAACACAACAAAACCTGCCAAGAAGTTTACTCTCCGCTCGGTTATCTTTATCCATCTCTCTCATCCATTATGTACCCAGAAATTTGGCCAACAACACTGTCTTAACAATGTATACGCCTCTCCTACCTTTGGTTGTTGCCATATTCCACTTGTTCTACATGTCTGCCTGTCCTTAATTGGCTCAACACCATATGGCCCCCTTTTTTGGCTCCTTTTTACATGTTATCTCGTGAACATGTGCAGGTCTTGGGTGATAAACCTTGTATTATTATTCAGCCGAACATATCGAGTGTATGTACTTTAAGTTGGATGGTTGCAACAACTTGTATGACATGGACTACCATGTGAGAGATGTATAACATTAATTTCCAAATTTTAATACAAAATCAGCTCTGGCTCCTTATTGGAGTTGCTTGTAAGTTTGACATCCTAATAGAACCGGGCTGAGAACTTGCCAGTTTTTTGTGAAAGGCTAGTTTGACGAGTAACAAAATATTTCTTTATTTTCAGTTCTGAAAATTTGCCAGTTTGTTGTCCAAATATTCTATGGCCCATGGCTTCTCAGGAAATCCACAACACTGTCAATCTCCTCTACTGCTGCTGGTACAATTTAGTTGTTAATAGCATCCTTCTAATTTTAGCAAAAATAGCACATTTTTCCTAAACAATGCAGTAAAGCTTTCTAGTTTTGAGCCGTGTAATTATCTTTTCAGATAATCATACTCGTACATATAAAGCAACTATAAATTAAAGTTTTAAGATTAACTCAGCAAGAATAACACTAATGGTAGCATCTAAGTTAGAACATGTTATGGATCATTATATAAGATTACCCAAAGGCCAAATGGAAGGATGCCATGGTGCCAACTGTCATGATGTCTTACAATACGAAGACATGGTGCTAGATAGCTATATAGTGGAGTTGAGATGTGATAAATTTTCTTTTATACTTTTGGTCATCATGTATCACACAATAGAACATGTCAATGTGATGGAGATCCTCCCTATTGACTTCCAAAGTACTAATATATTTGTTAAATTCCTCATTATCTCAACATGTTTGCTATTGCCTTAGAGCATCTCCAAGTGTCGTACCCCATTTCTGAAGTACTTAGTGCTTACCG
>LAPY01003738.1:27692-41226 GCA_000970635.1 Eragrostis tef
AAAAGCGTGCATAACAGATTAAAATTTGATAAACCAACGCATTCATATCCTCTACAGTCTGCATCATGTACTCCAGTTGGTCTTCGCGTTAAGCTCCTGAATGGCGTCGTCTGCATGGTCCAGCAGAACCTAGAGCGCGCTGAATCTCACAGACCATTGAGCCGCGCGTTGCCTGGCCAGAGCCGCTCCCTAATAGCAAGGATTATAACGCAGCCCGCTGCCGGCGAAATGCACAGCCCAAGTCACACGTCGCCAGCATTAGAAAATAGTTGTATAGTAGGTTGGCGGTGTATTGGCTACTCATTCGAATATTTAAATACTTGATGGTGGGACTGATAGCAATTTAGTAGGGTCCTGTTCGTTTTCTTTAGCACTAAATTTTAGAAGGCTCTAAACAAAAAAAATCTAGTACTAAATAAAGTCTAATGACAAAATCTTTTTACAGATGGGTACATCTTTAGAAACGAATCTAGTGAATCTAATTAATCTATGTTTTACTACAGTCGTGTTACAGTAATGCTACAGTAACCGTCGTCTAACCGCGACTTACTTTCTCTCATTATATTCGTCTCGTAAATTAGACCAAGAGTTCTGCAGTTAGTTTTATAATTAAACTTTATTCGATACTCTTAAATGATAAGATTTTTTTGTTTATACCCTCTAAATTTTAGACCCGAACAGCCTCCAGTATTGATCGGAAGCAAAGCATTGTCTCGGACGAAGCAATAGTCGCCTGCTCCCGCTTACGACTCGTGAAACGCCAGCTCCGTTCTCTTTTTGGCTTTCTCTCTCCTCCACATGGGATTCGGCTGACGTGGTTGATTATTTCGCCGGCTGACTGGATCCCATTATACTTGCTCTAACATGAATCCATCTTTCAAACAACTTACTCTGTTCAAAGATAGATGTGACTGTTGATTTTTAAACACCACATTTGACCGCTTGTTTTATTCAAAAAATTTATTTAAAAATAAAAACAAATATGTCATGATTATAAAACAAGTTGTAAAAAAAATACAACTTACGTAAAAAATTTGAATAAAATGAGCGGTCAAACGTGATGTCTAAAAGTCAACAGCGACATCTAATTTGGAACAGAAGGAGTACGATCTTACAAATGTTGCAGACACATCACAAATCTTATGTTTTGGAGGTGCAAACAGGTCATGGGTCCATGTGGCACTGGCTGGTCATGATGTGTTTGCACCGTTTGCAAGATTATCAAATTTGCACCCATCTTGCAAATTATTGTACATGTGATGCAATTTAGTCTTGTAAATATTTGTATCACCATAATAAATCTCGTTTAGGGATTTCTATGTAAATAAATCTCGACTCTATATAAATATTTGAATCATGATTCAAAATCGGGTCCCATTTGTGAATTTCGCGACACAAGGGATCTCTGTCAACCTAAATTTGGTACGGGCCTTCTTTATCTCGTTCTTTCTGTTATGGCCCAGCCAATGAATTAGCCCAGGCACAGCGCCCAGTCGCTTTACTCTTCTCCCTCCTTGCTGCCGCCGCCGGCCGCCGGCACCAATCATTCCTTGCCTCGCCAGAACCAAAGGTCTTGCGGCCGTCCCCAAGCTATGCTTCTGCTGAGTCTCCGGCGCTTCCGTCGGTGCCGGGATGCTGGGAACTCCCTGCTATCCCTCCCCATCTGCAGACTGTCATCGTCGTCCTCCATGCGCCCGAATCAAGCTTCCAGCAGCAGCGCCCTGTCCGCGGATGAAGAGGCAGCGGCGGCGCGGATCAAGAGCGCGCTCTTCAAGGCGCGCAAGGGCAGCGTCGAGGACCTGGTCCGGTCTCTCGGTGCGGAGTGCTCTGAAATCAGGGTCACCAGTAGCATCGCCGACAGCCTGATGTGCAGGTTCGGGGACGACTGGAAGTCCGCGCTGGGCTTCTTCCAGTGGGCGCAGTCGCGGGGCGGAGGCTACGCGCACACGCCGTACGCCTGCAACCGGATGATCGACTTGCTGGGGAAGATGAAGCAGTTCGACAGGATGTGGGATCTTTTGTCGGAGATGCATTGCAGAGGGCTGGTCACTGTGGAGACTGTCGCCAAGAGCATCAGGAGGCTGGCCGGTGCGAGGAAGTGGAAGGACGCAATTGTGCTGTTCGATAAGTTGGAGGACATGGGGCTGGAGAGGAACACGGAGACGATGAATGTGCTGCTGGACGCGCTCTGCAAGGAGAAGAAAGTCGAATTGGCGCGCGAGGTCTTTATCGTGCTCAGTCCGCATATCGCACCGGATGCATACAGTTTCAACATCTTCGTCCATGGATGGTGCAGCGTGTGGAGGATTGATGAGGCGATGTGGACAATTGAGGAGATGAAAAAATGGGGGTTTCTTCCTACAGTAATCACTTACACTGCTGTTCTTGAGGCTTACTGTAAGCAGCGCAACTTTAGGCGAGCATATGAAGTCCTTGATTCGATGAGTTCTCAGGGCTGCCATCCAAATGTGATCACTTACACTATGATCATGACCTCTTTGGCGAAATGTGAAAGGTTTGAAGAAGCTTTGAATGTTTCACACAGAATGAAGTCCTCCGGTTGCAAGCCCGATACCCTGTTCTACAACTCCTTGCTCAACCTTCTTGGTAAAGCAGGACATTTGTTTGAAGCTTCCCAGGTATTTCGTGTGGAGATGCCAATGAATGGTGTGCCCCGTAACCTGTCCACATATAACACCATGATATCAATTCTCTGCCAGTATGGGCGAGATGATGATGCTGTCAATGTGTTGAAAGAAATGGAGGCACAATCTATTAAGCCTGATCTTCAAACATATCAGCCGCTTCTTAGACTACTTTTGAGTAGAAGAGGACAAAGTGAGGCCATTGACAATGTGCTGAATGAACTTATTAGTAAGAGTGGTCTGGGTTTAGATCTTGATACATACTCCCTTCTGATCCATGGTCTTTGTAGGATCAGTGAAACCGACTGGGCTTATCGATTGTATGATGAGATGGTATGTAGTGAAATCGTACCTAGGGATAAAACATGTGAGCTGCTTTTGAGTGAAATGCAAAGGAGAAACATGGAGCCATGTATAGAAAGAATCCGGAATGACATGATTCGCTTTGGCTTTTGTCCTTAACTTTGACTACATTTCCTTCGCCATGCCATATGATTGATTTAGCTAGTGACCAACTAATGCAGTCATTTTACATACCTTCAGAACTTTGAGAGACAATGCTTAACTTATTATGGGACAGTCTGTTACTAAGCATAGTTATAATTCTCTTCTGATCATAACAAAAGATTGCACATCTACTGTTTTACAGCAAACAAACGCTTTTGAAAGTTTGTCATTTGCTTTTATTATCTCTTGTATCTGTTGACATGTTACAGAAAGATTGAAATCCTCATTTGACTTCAGATGATAATCCTTGTATATTTACTTGGCAGCACATGCTACTAGCCTACAATTACATTTAATCTTGACCGTTAGGTGAATAGGAGTGAGCTTGGGATTCTTACTGGGGTATTGCCATATCATGCAACTACGCCCGTTTGAATCCTTCGCCATGCCATATGATTCATTTAGCTAGTGACCAGCTAATGCAGTCATTTTACATGCCTTCAGAACTTTGAGAGACAATGCTTAAACTTATTATGGGACAGTCTGTTACTAAGCATAGTATATAGTTCTCTTCTGATCATAACAAAAGATTGCACATCTACTGTTTTATAACAAGCAAACGCTTTTGAAAGTTCGTCATTTGCTTTTATTATCTCTTGTATCTGTTGACATATTACAGAAAGATTGAAATCCTCATTTGACTTCAGATGATAATCCTTGTATATCGACTTGGCAGCACATGCTACTAGCCCACTATTACATTTAATCTTGACTGTTAGGTGAATAGGAGTGAGCTTGGGATTCTTACTGGGGTACCATTCATTATGTTGTATTGGCATATCATGCAACTACGCCCGTTTAAGAATGCTTTGCAATGAACATGATATTTACTTCATCCGTGTTCAGAAAACAATATGCTAGCTGTCTAAATTGGAGCCTACATAACTGTTTGAAATTTATTAAGATCACTGAACTCTTCACCTTGTCTAATTACAAATGCATGTCCATCTTTCTTGTATCATATCACCATTGTTCTGGAAGAATTTAAATGGAAGTACATTTTAATGCAGTTTTTCTGATATTACTTATCTGCAATTTTGTTTCACCTCTACTTTCTTCTGAAACGAATAAGATTAAAGATTCCATAGTATAAGCTTATATTGCAGCACTTCTGATGGGTATTGATGATCACTGTCATCATGCAACAGTAGCCTAGACGCCTATTTTTGATCGATTTATTCCACTTGTTTTATAATTCAGTAGCGTTTGGGTAGGTCTTATGCACTTGATCAGGTAACTAGAAACTTCTCGTATGAGTTGTTAAGAGCAAAACTTGTACCCTCCTTGTAAGGGTCAACCTTATGCCCGTGAAAATATATTGCTCACTGTGGAAACCATGCTGGATGAAAACTAACTTTTCAACAATGGTAACATGCTGCACGCCTGTAAGATAGCTAATCTTCTTGTTTCTTGTGCATTCTGTGTGTTATTGGTTCTAGCTCTGTAACTATGGATTCAGTATTTCAGTATAACCTCCTCTAGGTCTCAATTTGGTAAACAGGGCTTTGAAGTCTGCCATACTTCCAAATCTCCAATTGCAAGATTCTGTTGGTTTCTTTGCAACGGATCAGTCAAGCAAATACATCCAAGTCATCGCCTGCTGATCCTGGTGGTCCATGAAATCTGCAGGTAAGAAGCATCCTCTCTGTGTCAGCCTTATTTTTCTGGATGAACTATATGGAAGAATTTAGTAAAGCAAAGGCTTGTCGGTACTCTTCTCCAAATAGAATTTCAATTTCCACCTGATGCGTGTGCTTGGGTGCTTCTCTGGTTCTCCCTGCACCTCGTTTCAGAAAGAGGCAGTACAGTGCCTGCGGGTTTCAAGGAACTATGCTGTTGTTTTTAAGTGGAAAAAACTTTCATTAACCTAAAGCCAGTCTCGGCTTCGGTATAAGAGATGCAACATCAGTAGGAAACTAGGAACATTATCAGGCCAAGGAAATCTTTATAGTTGTTGGTCCTTGTGAAGCCCCAATGCTTCTCAATAACGGGAACTAAAAGTAACTATAATATGAACGAAGCTGGTAAACAGTAGAAACTTTAGATCCTGGAAGAGAGCTCCACATGGCGCCTTGCCGATGCTGGAGCAGACAAGGGCGCTCTTCAGACTGTTAGCTCAAACTGTTATGGATCGTAGCATTTTGTAGCGTAAGCGTGTCACGAGGCGATCCGTTTTGGCCGGAATTTTCGTGCTGTTTCGTGAATAGGAGTGAGCCTGTGATTCTCACTGGGGCAACTATGCCGGTGTAAGAATGCTTTGCAACGAACATGATATTTACCTCATTTGTGTTTCAGAAACCAGTATGCGAGCTGTCTGAGTTGGAGCCAACATAACTACTTGCAATGAACTCTTCAGCTTGAAAAAGTTACAAATGTATGCCCATCTCTATTCTGTCATATCATCATTGTTGTGGGACAATTCAAATGAAATTATATATTAATGCAGTTTTTCTGTTATTACTAATCTGAGGTTTTGTTTCATCTCTGCTTCTTTCTTCCTGAAACGAATAAGATTCCATAGTATATATTGCAGCTCTTTTGTTGGTTGTTGATAATCACAGTCGTCATACAGAGTTAGCCTAGATGCCTATTTTTGATCGATTCATTCCACTTGTTTTATCATTCATTAACGTTTGGGTAGCTCTTATATGCACTTGATCAGGTAATGGGCCACTTCTCTTATGAGCTGTCAAGAGCAAAAACATGCACCCTCCTTTTCAGAGTGAACCTTATGCCCGTGAATATATATTGCTTGTTTTGGAAACCATGCTGACCGAAAAATATTCTTTGATGATGGTAGACATGCTGCACACATGCGAGATTACTAATCTTATATGTTCTAAGTATTAACAATGGAATCAATATCTCGGTACAAGTTCCTCTTGGTATCCATTAATAGGCCCTCAAAGTCAGCGATGCTTCCAAATTTCCGGTTGCGAGTGCAATGCCGGCAATACCTTTTTAAAGTTGCCAAGCTATCTCAGGGATCTGTTGGTTTCTTTGCAATAGAGCAGTCAAGCAAAATGCATCAAGCCATCGTCTGCTGGGCCTAGTCTCCATTGAACCGGCCGGTAACAAGTGTCCTCTGTGTTTGCCTTATTTTTCTGGATGAAATATTGGGAAGGATTTCAGTAAAGCAGAGCCTTATCACTCCATCTCCTGACAGGCGCTTGTCATAGTCAAACTTGTACCTGAATCATGTGTTTTGGGTTTTGTTTCTCCCTGCTTCTCATTTCCGAAAGAGGCTACCCTGTGGGTTTCAAGGAACTCTGTTGTTGTTGTTGTTGTTATTATTTTAAAAAAGAGAAGTGGAAAAACTTTGTATTAACCTGAACCTAAATCTGCATAGTTCCTGAACCGAATGGCCAGTCCTGCTTCGGTGGCTACAAGGGATGCAACATCAGCATTCAGCAGGAACATCTTTCAGTCGGGCCAAATCTGCATAGTTCCGGGCTGGAATGAAGCTCCAATGGAACTTATGAGCTATCGAGTTACAATAATGGGGACTGAAGGAAACTGTAATACAAGCTGGTAAACATATAGAAAATTAAGCTCCCAGACGAGGGAGAACTCCACACGTACGGCGCATTGCCGAAGTTGGAGATGACGAGGGCGTGCTTCAAAATTGATAGCTCGAGTAACTCCTGTTACTTATGTGGATCCTCGCATTTCGTAGCGTACGCATTGGATGAGTTTGAGCGATTTGGCTCGGACTTGTTGTGCTGTTTCTTTTGTTGGGCATGCTGCCGCTATGTTCAGATACTGATGCAAGCTTACTACGAGTTATGATTTCCAGGTTTGCTGTCGGAGCTGTACCGTACGTGTACTCGCACCGAAGGACCAGCTGCATTGCTTGCACGTTACCCTCCGTGGTGCTGGCTGGCTCAAGTACGGCGAACCGCATGTGGGCCGGCCGGCGTCGGCGATTCGATCCGCTGCGCGAGCTCACGTGGTGGGGCTGGCGGGTGGCGGCCGTGGCCCGTGGGGCTGCTGTGCTGTGGCTGGTTGGTTGGTTCGGCCATGGGATGGGATCCACACCTTTTTTGTGGCCGAACCGAGAACCGAACCGGACCGGCGAGAGCAAAGCGGCACGAGGGCGCCCACGGGCCACGGCCGTGCCGTGCGCCGAAGCGCGACGACCTGCCTGTCTGCCGGGCCGTGGACGGCGCGGGTGCTCGTCGTCTACGCCGTGGCCTCGGGCGAAAACGGGGAACGTCTCGATCGAGGGCAGCGAGCGGGTGTGGTGCCATCCTGTTTCCGTGTTCCGGCAGGGACATGTGGCCCTGGCCCTCCTCCTCGCAGCCGATCCGCTGTCTCCGAGCCGCGACCCAGCCGGGCCAGGAGAAAGCTGCCGGTGAAAGGAAAGGTAGGCGCGCCACAGCTCCCTGACCCTTCTACCAATGATTATGTTCGGAGCAAAGGCAAAGGCGTTCTCTGTCCACTTCGCAACACCCCAGCCGATACGCTCCAAAAACAGCCGTCGCGTTGCATCGTCAGTCAGGGACATAGATCACGCCGTCTCGCCGTGCGCGCGCGTACGTGCGTGCCAGGAGAGTACGTGATCTTGCGTCGAATCGCCAGTTTAGTTATACGGATCGCAGGGTTGGCGCAAATTAGCGTGTCCGGCGTGGTCCGGATCGGTGCAGTGGCCAGTTGGATGGCGTGCGTTGGCATACGCATGCATGTGGAGAGACGGATCAAGATGAGAACTGGGATTAAGGAGTTTGGTCGCGAGCACGCTTTATTAACCCCGCTGTCGCTGGAACATCGACGTCGGCCCGATCCAGTGAGAGATCAGCAGCGCCTGTGTGGTGTTACGTTCATCAATGAAAATCAATCAATCGATCATTCCTTCATTCATCGAGGCCAGGACATCGGTCGAGCAGCATGGGTTGCTTCAGATTGAAGGAGTCATCAAGCAGCTGCGCCGACAGGATATTTTTGTTGAACGATTCCCTGGATTTCAGCTCATTACATTGGTAATTTTACATGTTAAAAAGAAACGTGGGAGAGCAAATGTTGGACTGTACATCTCTTGTTACAAGTGTTATCCTTCGGAAAATTCACTGGTTCTGAAACACCTTTGGTACGTGTTGCATACTTCAAAGTTCAAACTGAACGGTTAAGCTACATATATATACAAGAGAGGTTTTACGGTGTTTGCGAGGTACCGAGAGGTACCAAGAGGTACCGTAACGTGGACCGTTGATCAAGAGAGGGGCAAGGTACGGAATAGAATTTATCATAATTAATGGCATGCGTTAATAATATGGTAACTAATAAAAACCTTGTGGCTGATTAAGTAAACCATGAGATCGTTTACTTCTCTTACAATTACAACCTCTTTCGTCCTTATTTATTACTCAATCTCTTTCCTTATTCCCATTAAATTCTCACTTTTTTATGCAGTCTCTACCTTGCTTGTCCTCACGATCAAGGAGATGATTTGATGGCCGTCAGCATGTGACAAAAGTATAATAGCCATGACGGCACGTGATAGAGCTAATGTGACATTACTTACTCAATTGCTCCATAATTACTCAGTTTATATATTGTTCCAATGACTCAATTGAGTAGGATCGAGACGGGCCTGTAGTTGTGAGCAAATTCAAATTGAATGTGGCAGACGCCAAGATCATGTTTGGCGTATTATTTGTACGATGATTTCCATAATAAGGTCTCTAAATTTGGCTAATACATTGCAACTACCGAAAATAAAAACCTGTCAAAATTGAAAAAGTTCTAAATATAGCACAACAATAAGTTACTCAATAATTCCGTCACCTGCACTCTACATCGTCTTCCTTCTTTCGATTGTCTTCGTTACCATGGCCATGAAACATGTAAATTGAAATTAAACAAGTAAAGATCATGGGCAAGAGACTATATGCCATCGCTTCAGCCTCGCCTCCAGCACCGCTCGCACTATCCTCTAGAGGTATCACGGCTGGCATGGCATTGTCATGGCTCTAGTACCATCGCTGGCAGCAGCTCCTTGTCTTGGGATGGCATTGTCGCCGGCATCGCCTCGTCATTGGACCAAACAGACGTAGTGTTCTTGCTTCATTGCAAGAAATATTCAAACCAAGTAAATGATAAGTAAACAATGTAAATAGGAAGGTCACACCCGTAGACATTTATTCTCTACCATTTCATATTAACAAAGATATACAATTAACTTTCTACCCTAAATACTTAAGTACTTTCATCAATACTTTTGTATCTTTTGGTTGGTAACTTTCATTATAGAGCGTCGAATTTAAAGCAATGGACGGCTCACGTTAATCGCAAACACCAGAAGAGATCTCTATATACAATGCACACATTCGAATTCAGAAAACATTTCAAGGTTCCGAATACATCCATGAAACGCAAGAGAGCGCCATGGTTAATTGGTTTTCATGCGTGTGGAGACAAGCATGCCCGGCCAGCACAAATCTCCATACCCGCCTGCCGTGAAAGCACACCACTAAACTGAGGTAGAGGACAGTACAACACTTTTGAATCATTGCCAACCGAAAACCAACCTTCCTGTCGTCCTTCCTCCTTGCATGTTATGTCGACAAGCCTGCCTTCCTCAGTCCTCACCCACAGGGCCTGATGATGCTCTAGTGCAAAGTCTGCACTGCCGAACCACCATCAATGGCCATGTTTCACCTTTTACTTCCCGGGCCCTTGTTACTCAAAAAAAAAAAACTTCCCGGGCCCTTTGAAAAGATTCCTTGGCTTGGCACTGAACTCTTGCCTGCCTCTCTTTCTTTTCCAAAGTGGACCACTGGGCAGTGCTGTATCACCGACTTTTACTGTATACATGGCCCATCATTCTCTCTCATCCACAGCAACATGCCACCTTTGCACCACACTATAGCACCTTTTGAACCACTTTGGTGACCTAATCCAGTACCCTGAGTTGAGCTTGGCATTGACAATGGCATTGCATTTGTAGAGGTGCAAAGCAAAGGACCGAGGTTGAAGAAGATTTGTTTCTTGTTCTTCAGCTGTTGGGCTGCACATACCCACCGCTTGACACAAGGTATATTGCCTTCTGATTTGTCTAATTTAGTAACCTGCTGCAATCCGGCTCTTTCCTCGGATACTTCGGGTCTTTCAATCTTATAGTTTACCAATGCTTGCCTTGCATCCTACCATTCCAATCCAACCATAAAGCAATAAACAAGTGAGTTGTTTTCTCATTTGGTTTGGTCAGCTCACATGGTGTCTTGCTGATGCACACATTCTCTTCTTCTCCTCCTCCCGCCTTTTGCTGCTGTTCTTTGCATTGCATCACATGCCATGCCATGTGAGTAGCTGAGCTGAACAGAGCTCACTCCAAGTCAAGCTGCGCGCCAGCATCGACCCCCCGAGATCTCCGAAGATTCAGCAATGGAGCAGCCCAGCTACTTCCCTCTGCGCTGGGAGAGCACCGGCGACCAGTGGTGGTACGCGTCGCCGATCGACTGGGCGGCGGCGGACGGCCACTACGACATCGTCCGGCAGCTGCTGCACCTCGACCCCAACCTGCTCATCAAGCTCACCTCCCTTCGCCGGATCCGCCGGCTCGAGGCGCTGTGGGACGACGACGCCCGCTTCGCCGACGCCGCGCGGCACCGCGCGTCGATCGCGCGGAGCCTGCTGATGGAGTGCGAGTGCAGGAACCACCACCCGGGCGGCGGCGGCGAGAACACGCTGCTCCGGGCCGGGTACGGCGGGTGGGTGCTGTACACGGCGGCGTCGGCCGGGGACATGGCGTTCGTGCAGGAGCTGCTGGACAGGGACCCTCTGCTCGTCTTCGGCGAGGGCGAGTTCGGCGTGACGGACATGTTCTACGCGGCGGCGAGGGGCGGGAGCGCCGAGGTGTTCAGGCTGCTGCTCGACCACGCCGTGTCGCCGAGGTGCTCGACGAATTGCCGGGACGGGGAAGGCGGGAGCGGGATCGGTGGTGGCCGCGGCGCCGTGTTCCGGCTGGAGATGATGAGCAGGGCTGTCCACGCCGCGGCGAGAGGCGGCAGCGTGGAGATGCTGAGGGAGCTCATTGAGCGGCGCTCCGACGTGTCGGAGTATCTTGACGTCCGTGGATCCACCGTGCTCCATGCCGCTGCTGGGCGAGGCAAGCTGGAGGTGAGGCATCTGCATCTTTGCCATTTCTTGCATGGTACATCGCCTGCCTATGTTTTCTGAATTGTCCTTGTTAGTATGAACTCGCCGCCAACATGGCTCTTTTTCTAGGATGTTTGCATGCTTTAGGATTTTGTTTTGCATCGGGTTATTCATTTTGCTTGCTCAGTTGATTGTTCTTATTCACTTAAATAATTGAGTTGCTTCAGAAGTTCAAACTATTCGCTTAAATTGTTCTTATTTAGATGGAAGTAAATATGGATAGTGTTCATATGGATATGAATGTCATATATGATCACTGTGCTACTGCAGAGTGATTTTCTTTTAGCTCCTTAATGAGATTGTGATATCACATTCAGAGGGAGAATGTTCCTTGAGAGATTGTTGTCACTGGTTAGAGTTATCTTACACAACGGTATGTTAAGCTACCGAGTAAGCATATACATGTTGGCCAGGCCTTTTGAATACCTTGCTTGGTTTGATGTTTAGCTTGGTTTTCTCATAAGCAGAAGAAGTTAAAGCAGTCATCCTTTCCAATCAGTGAGCCCCTTCCAATAATTGGAGGCCACAGATGACTTATTTCCTCCTGTGCTAATTTAGCTAGAAAAATCATCAGAAAGGCTACTTTTTATATCTACATACTTCTTGATGTTGCTATGTACCCAACTTTCTGTTTTTTGTTGTGGATGTGCAGACAATCATATTCCTGTTTCTTGATGTTGCTATGCATCTCTCTTGCTGCATATTGTTGCAATTTTCAGAGTGGAAAGGACTTCTTTTCCACAAATTGCAATATGGAGGTTTCCCTGTATTGCATCTCATATTGTAACCTTATGCAGGTTGTCAAGTACCTTATGGACTCTTTCGACATAATCGGCTCCACTGATAATCATGGCAACACTGCATTACATGTAGCAGCCTATCGAGGACACCAGCCCGTTGTCGAAGCATTGGTTGCTGCGTCTCCATCGACCATGACAGCTGTCAACAATTCTGGTGATACATTTCTTCATTCAGCAGTGGCAGGGTTTCGGACCCCAGGATTCCGACGGCTTGACCGCCAAATGGAGCTGATGAGATACCTCATCCGTGAGAGAACTGCAGATATCCAAAAGATCATCAACTTCAAAAACGACGCAGGCCTTACCGTCCTACACATGGCATTGATCGGCTGTGCGCATCCAGACCTCGTTGAGCTCTTGATGACCACCCCATCAATCGACCTTAATGTTAAAGACGCCAATGGCATGACTCCGCTAGCATTGCTGAAACAGCAGCTGCGCTCATCCGCATCTGAGCGGCTCATCAAGCAAATAGTTTCTGCTGGGGGAGTCTTGAATTCCAGTATTTTGAGAACCCGGTCAGCCATTGCTTCCCAGATAAAGATGCAGGGGGGTATTGCAAGCAGTCCTGGCACTACCTTTAAGGTGTCAGATGCAGAGATATTCTTGTTCTCAGGGATCGGAGGAGCAGAGTCCCGAAGGCCAAGCTCATGCTCCAGTAATGACAAGGATGATGCAAACCACGCAGTTGCAAATGGTGCAGCTGGCGAAAACCATGGATCGTCGGAGAAGAGATTGAGCTCTGCAAGCCGAGCCAAGGACCGCCTCAAGATGATGCTGAGATGGCCTCGCCACAAGGAGAAGATGCCCAAGACGCCCAAGAAATCAGAGGACAGCAGCCCGCTGGACACCATCAAGAAGCTGAATGAACAAGCCGTCGAGACTCCTGCTCCGTTGAGGCAGAAGTTCACCAAGACAACGGCGCTCAACGGCAAGCGCACTCTCGCGGTCAAGAGCTTCACCCCGAGCTCCTCGGCCACCAAGAAGAAGCTCAACACGAAGCTCATCCACGGCATCATGGAGGCCATGCCTCAGCTGGCGTCGTCGGCGCGGCCTCGGTCCCCCACCGGCACCCTCCCAAGGTCCTCGATGTCGTCCACCCCGACCCCGTTGGCGAAGTTGAAGGACATCTGCTTGGATGACGAGATCTCCATGGTGACGCCGACCTCCGGTAAGCTGAATGACATTGTCCTGGACAGTGACACCACAGAGGACCCGTCGTGCTCGAACTCATCGATGGAGGAAATCGGTACGGGAGCGGCGGAGAACTCGAGCCGGAAGCTTGGATGCGGGAACGGGAGGCTGATCAACATCTGCTTCGGCGCGCAGGGCCTCACCGTGGAGGACTCCGTGAGCGGGCAGCAGACGAGCAAGATGTTCAAGCAGCAGTGTCTCAGGGTGTCTTGATCGACGGACATCTGGCAT
>LAPY01003740.1:33485-51079 GCA_000970635.1 Eragrostis tef
CGGCGCGTGCCGCCCTGCCGCACCCTCCTCCGGCTCGGCCCCTCAGTCGAACTCCTCTGGCCACTCCCAGCAGGGTCGCGCCAACAACAACAATCACCGCAATGGTGGGCGTTGGCGTGGCGGCCGGAACCAGACCAGCTATGGTCAACGACCACCGGCACCGGGACATCCGATGCCGACCAGGCCATGGGTGTGCTTCAACCCATATGCCCTGCCCGGTCTCCTCGGCCAAGGTCCTCCGCAGCAGCAGCACCAGCGCCCTTCTTCTAGCGGCATTCTTGGCCCCCCTCAGGCGCACACGGCTACTGCCCCTACTCAGTACTCTACCTCGGCACCACAGTGGGACGCCGCAGCCCTCGTCGCCGCCATGAACCAGCTCGTTCTCCAGCAGCCCCATCAATGGGTTGCGGACAGTGACGCCTCCTCCCACATGGCCTCTAGCGAAGGTATCCTTCTCTCCCGCCTACCCCCCTTCTTTTGTCTAGTCACGGTCGGCAACGGCGCTCGCATCCCCGTTACTGCCTGTGGCCACACCTTGCTGCCTACTCCTTCATCCAACTTTGCATTGAACAATGTTTTAATTGTCCCATCACTTGTTCGTAACCTTCTTTCGGTTAGACAATTTACACGTGACAAACTTTGCTCAATGGAATTTAACCCTTTTGGTTTTTCTGTTAAGGACCTCCGCACCCGGCGCGCGATCCTTCGCTGCAATAGTGATGGTGACCTCTACACCTTCTAGCCGACCACCATGCATTCCGCCACCGCCCACGCCAACATCGCCGTCACTACTGCTCTTTGGCATGCGCGCCTTGGTCACCCTAATCCAGCTGTGCTCTCGGTTTTGAATAAGTCGTCGTCTATTTCATGTAATAAATAGGCCACCATACTTTGTCATTCATGTCAACTTGGCAAACATGTGCGTCTACCTTTCTCTCGTTCCACTATGCGCACTACCACGCCCTTTGAATTAGTTCACTGTGATGTTTGGACCTCTCTGGTTGCTAGCACTTCGGGTTATCTTTATTATCTAGTCATACTTGATGATTTCACTCATTTTTGCTGGACTTTTCCTCTTCACAAGAAATCTGATGCTTACAACCACATCACCTCATTCTCCAACTTTGTTAACACTCAGTTTAACGTCCATGTTAAAACCCTTCAAGCAGACAACGGTACTGAATTTGTTAAAAATGCTCTCTCTTCCTTTTTCTCTTCATGTGGCATTGCTCTTAGACTCTCATGTCCATACACTTCGCCCCAAAATGGTAAAGCCGAACGAGTCATTCGCACACTTAATAATGCCATGCACACTTTGCTGATCCACGCTCACATGCCTCACCATTATTGGGCCGAAGCACTCACCACCGCCACCTACCTACAAAACTTGCGGCCCTCCACCGCCACAGACAATTCCGTTGCCTACGAGTTGTTATTTCAGCGCACACCGAGCTACGACCATCTCCAGGTGTTTGGGTGTCTTTGCTACCCCAATCTATCCGCCACCACCCCTCACAAGCTTGCTCCTCGCTCCGCCGCTTGCGTCTTCGTCGGTTACCCTAGTTCCCACAAGGGATACCGCTGTCTCGATATCTCTTCCCGGCGCGTCATCATCTCTCGCCACGTAGTGTTTGATGAGACAAGTTTTCCCTTTGCCTCATGCTCACCAGCGGCTCCTCCGGAGTCCTATGATTTTCTCCTAGATGACTCTTCCATGCAGGGTTCTCTTGTGATTCCCTCGGTGGCCTCTACCCCCGCTCCACCCTCCACGGGTGTTGAGCCGGCGCCTCGATCATCAGCGGCTGCTCCGTCCTCACACGACGTCGAGCAACCGCGCAGCACTTCCGGCTCGCCAGGCGGGCCTTCGTCGACCCTGCCCTGCTCGGCGGCCCCTTCCTCACCCGGTGCACCGGGCGGGTCTGCTGTGGCACCCGGGACATCGCGCGCTGTCGCCGGCCCCGACGACGCACAAGCTTTGATCGCCCCTGCTCCGCGCGGGCCTCGCGCCCCGCGTCGATGCCCAGCAGTAGGCGCCTCTTCCACTCGGGGTTCCAGGACCGGTGGCTCGTCCCGCTCCCGGACCCCACACCATGCAGACGCACGCCAAGGCAGGCATCTCTAAGCCTCAGGATCGCCTGAATCTCTCTGCTACTGCACACAGTTCCATCTCTCCAATCCCGAGGGACTACTAAGGTGCTCTTGCGGATTCGAACTGGCGAGCGGCCATGGCAGATGAGTACAAGGCTCTTCTTGATAATGACACATGGCGTCTTGTGCCTCGGCCTCCTGGAGCTAATGTGGTAACTGGTAAATGGATTTACAAGCATAAATTTCATTCCGATGGCTCTCTGGCTCATCATAAAGCTCGATGGGTTGTTCGTGGTTATTCTCAGCAGCATGGTGTTGATTACGATGAGACTTTCAGTCCGGTTGTGAAGCCAGCTACCATTCATACTATTCTCAGTATCGCAGCTTCCCGCTCTTGGCCAATTCACCAACTGGATGTGAAGAATGCATTTCTTCATGGCCACCTTGATGAGACAGTGTACTGTCAATAGCCCGCCGGTTTCGTCGATCCCTCTGCTCCTGATCATGTATGCTTACTCCAGAAATCACTCTATGGACTGAAGCAGGCGCCTCGAGCTTGGTACCATCGCTTTGCCACTTATATTGCTCAGTTGGGTTTCATTGCCTCACCATCAGATACTTCTCTCTTTGTGCTCAAGGATGGTGATGAGCTTGCTTATCTGCTGTTGTACGTGACATTGTGCTTACTGCTTCCTCCAGTGCATTGCTCCTGCGCCTCACAGCCTCTCTTCACTCAGAATTTGCCATGACAGACCTTGGTGATCTTCACTTCTTCCTCGGTATTTCAGTTTGGCGCTCCAATGATGGCATTTTTCTCTCTCAGCGACAGTATGCTGTTGACTTACTTCAACGTGCCGGCATGGTTGAATGCCACGCTACAGCGACGCCAGTTGACACTCATGCTAAGCTCTCCGCTTCAGATGGTGCGCCACTTGCTGATCCTTCAGCTTACCGCAGTATCGCGGGTGCCCTCCAGTACTTGACGCTCACTCGACCGGACTTGGCTTATGTTGTTCAGCAGGTTTGCCTATTCATGCATGATCCACGCGAGCCTCACCTTGCCCTTGTCAAACGGATTCTTCGTTATGTCAAGGGTACTCTTGATGTCGGTCTACATATTTGGACTTCTTTACCATCTTCGTTGACAGCCTATTCTGACGTTGATTGGGCGGGCTGTCTTGATTCTCGTCGCTCGGCTTCTATGTTTACTTGGGTGACAACCTCATCTCTTGGTCGTCGAAGAGACAAACGACTGTTTCTCGCTCCAGTGCAGAGGCCGAGTATCGCGCTGTTGCCCATGCAGTTGCAGAGTGTTGTTGGTTGCGGCAACTTCTCCAGAATCTTCATGTGTCCCTTGCTTCAGCGACTGTGGTCTATTGTGACAATGTTAGTGCTATCTACATGTCCTCTAATCCTGTTCAACATCGTCGCACGAAGCACATCGAAGTGGATATTCACTTTGTCCGTGAAAAGGTGTCTCTCGGTGAGGTTCGGGTTCTACATGTGCCATACTCCCACCAATTTATGACCAAAGGACTTCCAGTTCAATTATTCTCTGAGTTCCGGTCCAGTCTCTGCGTTTGGAATTCTCCCGCTTCGACTGCGGGCGGGTATTAGAGATATGTTGTACGTATAGATAGAAAGATACGATCCTTTGATCGGCTGTTGTAATTCTTACTTGTTGTACAAGATGCGAAGTCTACCGCCGTTACAAATAGACACGCTCAAGCCCTTTGTGCCTTGCGGTGCTTTCCCATAATTCCACAAACGGTATGCAGAGGCGGTGGCATTTTTAGTTCACAAGCGTGTGTATAGGAAAGCCACGGTTACGCGATTAGAGTGAGCAGCCTATGCATACATGACTACATGTAGAACCACACCTGACATGCATGCATGCAGATGCAACAGGCCTCAGCCATAATTCAGTCATACGGTCCAATTGGTTTTGCCAATATCCCTCCAAGGTTCTGAATAACGTCTGTAACAAACTTTACAATATGGATGAAATCTTGCATTATTCGCATCCCTACTACCAGTACCAGGTCGATGCGATGTGAACAACATATATAAAACTCTCATCATTGTTTGAAAATCCTACATGGTATTGTGGGACAACATCAAGTTCACCTAGTAGCTTTTCCACCCATCCTTTTTCCAAGGTGAATGTCGGGCGAGTGGGGAGAGCGTCAGCAGCTACCTGGAACACACCCCTGACCTCACCCATCACCCCTTCGACTTCCTTTTCTTCAGGAGGAGGACGTCCCACTCTCCATGCAGAGATTCGCTTGAGTCCCGAGAGGTGCTCGAGCCCTACTGGCATAGCCTTGTTGCAGTCACGCGGATCGAATGATAAATAAAGCGCCCAGAGCTTGGGCATGGCCCCTGCCTCAAACGTGAGGCGGGATATCCCATCGCAGACATAATGAAACATCTGCAGTACTCTGAATCCCGTCGAGCCCGCTATAACAATCCTTTCAGCAGGGACGCCACATATCCGCAGCCAGAGAGAGACGAGAGAAGGTAGCGTCCCGAGGATACCAACATCTTCCATAAAGATCTCATCCACCCCAAGTTCCAATCTGTGGAGGTCATGGAGACAGCTGATCCACCGGGGAACTCTAGGGAAGGTCACACCAAGCATTTCGAGCCGTTCAAGATTGTTGAAAGCAGGTGAAAATGAACTAAGGGAGTCGCCACGGCAGCCTCCTCGTGTCGCCATACAAATCCGCTTGAGGTTACTTAGTTTCTCCAAAGCAGAGGTCAGTGCGCATGTTGCAGTCAGCATACACTCAGAGTTCGTCCATTCTTCCATACAACCGAGCCCCATATTTACCAGGTTGGTGAGCGTGCCAAGGGACCTGATGACGTCTGACGAGCATGCCTGCAGACTAAAGCCAACCAATGTGCGCAGTGAATGCACCTTGCCAATTCCGTCCGGCAACCTTGTATTATTTGGCATGATAAGATGAGACAAGTGTGGCAAATCAACTATATCTGGTGGAATGCTGACACCTCTGGGTATGTAGCTACGAAATTCAAATGTCTCCAGATGTTGTAGCCTCCGCATCTGACTAGGCAGCTGTATGCTTAGTCGATATGACCCAGCTTTAGCAACAATCTTCAGATAGCGCAGTTGTGACAAATGGACGACACATGTAAGGTCAATCCTATGAATGTGCTTGTGAAACTCAATGAATAGCACCCTAAGAAACTTGAACTCCAACAAAGGAGGTACCCAGTCAGTTCCTCCAAACATGGCAACAGAACGAACTTGTGATAACAGGCTAACAGTGGCTGCAGTCATTGTGGCATCCTCTATGGCACTCATGTCCATAGAGAGCCGGCGAACCTTGTATTTCGCTTCTACTACCACCTGTGGATCACGTAGTGCAACCAAAAAGTCATCTTCACCACACCTCCTTAAGATCAGATCAAGGATCATATCATGTACTTTGCAGTATAGCACCTCGGTGCCAAATACATCATATATGGGTTGAATCATGCTCCTGTTGACAAGAGCGTTGAAATAACCCTTGGCAATGTCCCACACATCTCGTCCAGGAGAGCTAGTCACAAAAGATTCTGCCACCCATTGCCTAATCAGATCATCCCTACGAATTTTGTAATCCTCAGGAAATTTACCAAGATACAAGAAGCATGACTTTAGATGATTGGGGAGACTCTTGTAGCTGAGATCTAAGATTCGCACCATTTGTTCCAAGGCCGGGTTTGTTGCTGACTGTATGGCTAAAGAGTTTTGTATGCACTCCCATTGCTCCTTCTGTCTTCTGGGTTGTTGGCAAGCCAGAGTACTAGATATTGTAATAATTGCAAGCGGCAAGCCACCACACTTCTTCAAAATTTCACATAAAACAGTCTCTGAAATATGAGAAGAGTGAGAATCATCTTCAGATACAGATATTCTTTTGAAGAATAATGTTCTTGAGTTTGTGTCGCATAGGGGCTGCAGATAATGGATGTATCGATGATCCGTGCAACATGCCCTGGCCACATCCACCCGTCGTGTAGTTATTATAACCCTGCTTTGTTGATTGTTTGCTGGGAAAGCACATCTAATAGTATCCCACGGTGGGACACCCCACAAATCATCAACTATGATGAGGTACCTGCATAAGGGTTCAAATAGAGGAGAATTTATATTGGAATGTAGATTCTAAGATGCACACATATTTGTATTCCAAAATATGCATTCACTCTGCAACTATTGAGTTTGCATTCCATATACAAATGTGAAACAAAAATGTAGTTTCAATTTATTCAAATTGTTATAGCCAAAGCTCTGGGAAAACGCTATATCCCAAAGCAGAAGTATTGAAATAGATTAAAATATCACTGTCTTTCTAAGCAAGATTCAAACGAGAATACTTTCAGGGATCAGTAATTATTTAAACTTTAGTAAACTTGGCAGATAAATAATGTGTTATCTACTTTGGATTCTAGCTCCCTAGTCTCTCTGTTTTTACAATGACTTGAATATAGTTGTACTCTTGAACTAAGAATTCTTTTCTTTTGCTAATTAAGTTACTTTCGTAATTTTAAATTTCAGGCAACTAAGGTGCAAGATCTTATAAAAATTCTCGCAAATTATTTTAAATGTTCAATATTTTTTTGCAAAAGGATTTACAAGTTAAAGCAGTATATTATCTCCTAGAAAACAGGATTAGATATTAGTACCTCTTATCATGTAGATATTTTCTAAGGCTATCAATGAGATATTGCACATCATAAGCGTGAGATATTGGACCACGCTGTAGCTGTGATAGCATGCCGTTGAGTATCCTTGTCATGTCTGGAGTGCGAGAAACTGACACAGATGCTTTGCAGTTGAACTCCCCTGCTTCACGATACACCTCATTGGCAAGTGTGGTCTTGCCTAAACCTCCTGTGCCTACTATCGATACCACCTTCAACTTTTGATCCTCATCCAGTAACCATTTGATAATCTCTTCTTTTGGATTGTCAATACCGACTAGATTGGTTGCCTCATTGTACAGTGCTGGCAGACGAGGATCTAAGGTCTCTATAGCAGTACTGGAGGTGCAATCATCTACTTTGTACCTCTTACGACGATCATTCATGTCTTGCAGACGAGTCTTGAGCTCCTTAATCTGCATGGCAGTATCAAAACAGGCCCTCAAAGTCATGAGAAAGTCAGAAAACCTGCCGATGAGGCTGGCCTTGGCATCGGCACTTCTCACGTTGTTCTTGAAATCATCTATACAATCTTCAATATCATAGGCCATCTCTAGCACTTGGTTCCTCCAATTCTTCACTTGTGGATCGAGTTGTTCATTGCCCTCCAACTTCTTAAGCAGAGCGTTCATGTCGATGAGCTCTATCCTAAAAGAAAGGATATCTCTGGACATGCCTATGAGGTTGGCGAATGTGCCCCCAACCAGATCATTGAGCTTTGAAAGAACAGAGTCCATCACTGCACTCACCATGACTCCCTCCATGAGTCTGGCGTATGAGAATTGAGCGATGGTAGCTTAAACGCTCACAACTAGGTTGGAAGTCAGCTCACCAGTATGTATTCAAGAAAATTTCAGCCTTATTCTGGCCGACCATGAGGATGTTTTGGCTGACGCCAGACCTGACGGCAGGATGTCAACGACGGCACAACTTGAATCAAGGACTAGAGGTGTGATGCCATCAACTCAGTTGAATCAGCAGAAAATAAATCGTAATAGCAGCTGGTCCTTCAGTTTATACATAACTAGAAATTAACCCCAAAAGTACAAAACGAACAATGCAACAATATAGCAAGTTAATTGAAACAGCTGATGGATAATTGAATCATCGATACCTGAGTGCTTGAAGACAAATCCCTGCAAATTAATTACGTATCAATCTGCACTTGCCTCGAGACATCCTCTTATCTAAAGTTTCTCTCAAATCAAGTCAACTGGGTTCTGGTGCTTGTGCGTCTCGCAAGTACTACTAGGAAGCAATTTAGAGCTAGGAGCAGACAGGCAGGACTAGTGAGTCACGTAATATTTGGCCGTCCTTTCTCGTCTTTTCTTCAACTCGAGCAGAACGGATTAATTAGCCAGGCTAGCCATCTTGTTGCATTTCTTTATCTAATATAATGTCCGTCATATAACTTAAACAAAAGAGACGGCACCTTCCTGGATTTTACAGAGAAATGATTTGTTGGATACCGATTACATGGCATTCTCAAGTGACACATGGCATGGTTAATTTGCACAGCCTCCTACTTGCGTACAAGCCAACGATTTGTGTGGTTGATGACAAAAGTGAGCCACCACTTGGTGACTGTGAGTAGCAGTGAAAGGCTGCCTATTGCCTCAATAATGGGAAGTATATTAGAAACTCGGAAAACGCGTGGCTCTGTCGATGACAAAAGTGAGTCACGTGGTGGCTGCTAATCATGCCTAGCCGAGGTCCCGAGCATGAAATTTCTGAGAAAATGCTAGGTGTGCAACCTTGATTATCAAGGAGTGAAGGGGTAGGACAAGCTTGTGCATGCTAAGAGCAAGGACATAGCCAGCAGACGGCGCATACTCCTACCATGTCATGTGAAAGTTCCATCAACAAACAGAACTGCTATTTGGCTAGCTATTAGTTTGCTTGTAATTAAATGTCTAAGCCTTAATACTTGCATGTGATTGGATAGGAGAAGAGAGTGTGGACTGTATGCGTGCATTCCGCCTCGAGCCATGCATTTCAGCCTGTGACTGATGAAACGCCCGCTTCATTCTCTCTCTTCCCTTCTCATTTCTCCAGCTCAGATTTTGTTGGCGTGGACTATCATTTCGCCGGCTGCTTAGATCTTATAATACCTGCTCTAACGGAACGGATGAAGCATGCCTCACCCGCAGACCCTTGTGGCAGTCTGTTTTTTTTCTTCTTCTTTTTTTCTTTTTGAGACTCAGTCTGCAGTTTCTTGTAGACACTAAAAGCTGCAGGCGTCGACTATCTATTGAACAGCACGATGCTCTGTTTTGTATACAGACAAGAACCTTTCAAATCCATGCATTGCATCGAACATCTAGATCGAGATGTATCTCGTATGAATGAATGTACCCGGTCGATGACTGGCATGACATAGACAGCATCGTCATAAGAAAATCATAGTTGCATGCAAATAGTAGGAGTTGCAGTTGCAAAATATTATGATACAAACAACTGTTAGCATAGAAAATCATGTAACAGTAACCTTAGAGCAAGTATTATAAGAAGTTTTTAGCCGACGTAAACCAATCAGAAGGAGGGAGAAAACGAGAGAAAGAAGCGAGCGACTAGCTATGCGCCCGCACATGCCAGTGAAATCGGATTATTTAATCAACTGACCCCAGCTCCTCCTCTCAGGCTGAACCATGCCATGCACACTGCACTAAAAAGATGCGGGCCCGCCACCACTTATCCTCATGAATCCCGCGCTGCCGGCAAAACTATAAGCCCTGCTCTTAATCACCAGAAGTTACGCCCAGGCTACGTAAAGTGAATTAATAATCAAGAAAAAAATCCGAATGAAGTGTCAACTGCAGGAATCCCTACTCTCCCAAATTTAAAAAAAAATGCTGGACCGGGGCTTGGTTCCATCTCGTGCAGCCACCGTTCAGCTGTGGCATACGGCCGAAGCGATACGATTGCCAAGCGGAAGCCCCCGGCGGCGGCCGAGTCGCCAGGGTAAGGACTTCGCAGCCTGTTAGATCGGGCCGACTTCTGATCTCCCAAAAAAAAAAGATCGAGCCGACTTGCAAAAACGTTGGGGTGATGAATGGATTATGGAATGCAGGCTATGCAGCAGCGAACGAGAAGAGAAGTGCTGCTTTCTTATGGGTTGCAGCCAAGGAGCATTCCATTCCAGTGCAAAATGGGTGAGATTTAACCGAACAACCTTTACACATTCCAAAAAGGAATTACTGCTACTCCACATGCAAAACAATTAAACAGCTGTTTCAGAAGGTCCTCAGGCAGACATGCAGAAGGCAAATAATTCACAAGAACACCAATTACCGACCACACTCAGCAGTCAGTACAATGGTGGAGTAAAAGAACCAATCAAATATAGACAACAACCAGCCATGAGGAACAAGTTCAGCCCAAGCCCAAAACCCATAACATATAATCTGCCTCCTATTCATCAAGATGATCCACACCTTGCATAATTCGCTACAGAAAGTCCAATCTTTGAATAAATATTCTACAAAATGTTACAACGGTCTGTTGGTGCCATCGCACTAGAAGGGTTACACCACCAGTCTAACAGCACACTGAACAAACTGCAATGAAGAACTATGACGGACTTATCCAAAGCCCCTATTGTACAGAACCTAGAACATTGGAGGACGGATGAGCTGCCTTCAAACTTTTCGGCATAAGGAAGAAATCGCGCGTCTCAATGCTATTGGAAAGACGTTATGTCGTCTTGGTGGCATACTTGCCAACATATGCCTGCATGAAACAAAGTCGGGTTAGATGACAGAATGAGGTAACTGTAGGGGACACTGGAGAAAAGAGTTATGCAGGGATACAGAGATAGGTGACCTGCACTAGTTTGTTCAGTTTTTCCTTCGAGAAGGACATGTAGATATCAATCTTTTCTTTTGTTGGAGGGGTGTTTTCCACCGTGCTTGTTACTTTGTCAACAACCTTCTTCACGATGGTTTTATGAATCTCTCTGCTCATCTGACCCTCTTTCCATGTTGGCTTAAGTGCTTCTTTCACAAAATCAGCCAGTGCAATTTTAAACATCTTCAGTGCCTTGGAATCCTTGCCCTTCTTATTATCACCATCTTCATCAACCTCTGCATCAGTATCCTTGGTCTCTACTTTCTTTTTTTCTTTTGGCGTAGTTTCATTAACAACAGAAGCAGCTGCTTGACCAGTTGATGCACCTGCATGAGGTAATGGCATAGAGTGGCCATTATTGCTACCAACAGCCACAGGCATCTGAAATGTCTGCGGAGCCTGCTGGTGCAGTTCAGAAGGAACAGAGGGTGCAGGTTGGACCATGCCTGCTTGTTGCTGTGGCCAAGGCCACGCATTCGGTTGAACAGCTAGAGGCGCAGCAGATGAAGTGACCATCAAGCTCGAATTCAAAGGATCTGATGATGGTAGTCCAACAGCACCAGCACTCAAACCAGCATTTCCAAAGTATTGTGCCAATGATGCAGTAACACGTTGAATGTCTTCGCTTTTTGCAGCGTTATGAGAAACAGAACCTCCAATAATATCAGCCGAGCTGGAAGTTGGCACAATAGGTAACCCTTGCAAGGACTGAGTTTGTAGTTGCGCATTTGGAGCAACCGGCTGGAAATTCTGCATGTTTTGTATGCTTTGAGCTTGAGCACCACTGTCTTGACCCAGCCTCTCAATTGATGCCTGATTCTGCCCAGTATGCCCACTTGTTGGAAGATCCTGTGGAACTTGACCAGGAATACTGAAATTATGTCCATTATGTGCAGAAAGATTTGGCAATGCTTGTGCCCCTAGACCATAGCCAACATGGCTGTGTCCCATATGAGGAGCAACTGCCTGGCCCTGCACATTATGGGTTGAGTTATTCACAGCTGCCTGGGTAACTAAAAATTGTTCTTGCGGGTGTACTGAAAAGTTACTTTGCTGCATATGGCTGTTTGAAGGCAATGAGGATGTATTATTCTGCAAATGGGTGGTGACCGGAAGAGTCGGCGGCTCAGGAATTGCATCTTGTCTCTGAAGAATTTGGGCTAAGTTCTCTGTTACATTACTAGCATGCATCCCTGTATGCATACTCAAATTGCCAGCAGTTCCAGGAGCACTCTGACCATCCATGCCAGATACCTTGTCATTATTCATGCTATCTACATTAGCTTGGACAGAAGTAAATAGCTGTGGCTGCTGTGAAGTAGCATTTTCCTTTTTATGCACTTGTGAACCAAAATCATCCTGGGTAATAATCTGGTACTGGCTCTTTCCAGCATCCTTTGGATGATGGTTTTCGTACTCGTAGCTAGAAACATTTCTGCCAATATTTTGAGAAACAGGGTTTTCCCTGTCATCCCTGGATACAATCTGTGAAGTTGCGCGCACAGCATTATTTTGGTCACCCCAGTTTGAGAAATTTCCTCTTCCTGTACGCACATTGCTGTAATCTGAAGGCTCATCAGGAGCACTCAGTCCCATCTGACTCTGGGGAGCTTCCTCATGGAGATACGGACAGTTTGCACCACGACGGCATTGACCAGAAGCAAAAAATTTACAGGGATTTTTATTTACCCTACGGTGCTCGGTCCTATTCCCATAGGACGAATCAGGGCCTACTCTATCATAGGCACTTTGCCTAGTCTCATCTCTCCAACCCCCTTGAGGAGCAGAATCATCATGAGCAAATCTACAGCTAGCACCTCTGTTGCATCGCCCTTTGACAAAATTATAGCATTGCTCCGCAGACCGGTAATCCCTTCGGGGTTCAGATCTTTCCCAGGTCTCATCATCGTAACGGCCACGAGGTTGTCTACTCTGTAGAAAGTCATTCTGTTCTCGTGAATCCGTAAATTCCTTGCTTGGATACCCATACCTTTCCCTTGGGCCGGCAGGATGATGCTCTTCAAATGGCCTGTGCCCACCATCTTCATGGGGAAACCTGCAATTCACACCTCTTCTGCATCTACCAGCTACGAAATCTCTACAGGGCAAAGGGGCCCCAGAAGTTCTGCCTCTCTCAATCCTCCATTCAGGACCACGGTCAGCAAAATAAGGACTTCGGCTTCTGCCTCTGCCTCGACCTCTGCTTCTGCTCCTGCTTCTGCTCCTATTCCTGCTTCTGCTTCTGGACCGACTTCTGTTCCTGTGAACAGAAACACATATGGTATAGAAAAGGTATTACTCGTTAACCAAATCCTGAAATGACATTCAAACAACAATATCCTAGTAGACGTTTCAGAATTCAGAGAGGCAGTGGGAACAGTTCTTCACAAGTAAAGCATAAAAAAAAACCAAGACCATGATGCGGTTCTTCACAAGTATGTGACTCCTGCTGCTTCTAGTTCACGGTGTCAGGACAATGATGTGGTGCTAGCATAGAAGTGGTATGTAAGTAAACCCAATAGAACTATTGACCTTAACTTGATTTTTGATCCCCAACGGACCTAACTTGATTTATTTTAGAAACAGAGTACTCGTATATTCTGTCATTAAAAATTAGCTCCCAAACTTATAACCACTGAATATTTGTGGGGATCACAATCACATTGGCCACTACTTGCATACTTAGGGAAACAAATCACTTGGTCAACAACAATACCTGCGTGGTCTGTTCCAAACACCTCTTGGAGATGGACTGCGACTGCGCGGTCTCCATGGATCTGGATCAGAAGGCATCCTAGAAGAATAACCGCGATTAAGAGCTATGCCCCATCCATCACCCCGTCTTCTGTCATCCGCATATCTGTTTATACCTTGGTTACCATGTGGCTTTTCCAAACCTGCCTTGCCCCACCCTTTATTATCATGCTCATCGGCCAATTTAGGAGGCTGTGATCTTTCAGAGGATGCTTTAGATTGTATCTCCTTGATATCTTTATTGACCCCATCAGTGTGAATATCCTTTCTCTCAGGAGACTCATCTTCACTGATCTCAACGACATCAGGAGCTCCTTCAGTTGTGTCCCACTTGGAACGATGCCTCCTAGATTCACCAGTCATTTCAACTTTTCCCAAAATCCAACGAAGATTATTAAGAAGTTCCAGGTACAAGACACTCCTTCAAACAATATTCTTCTGAATCTCTGAAATATTCAAGGAATGGGTATATCGTTATGACTGATCAAACTTACTTCAAATATGATAGAAGGCATCAAAAATATAAAATGAGAGAGCTAATTAGAAAAAAGTAGTAGCTGTAAATTAAAATTATGTTCTAACATCACAAGATTCTAAATCTTAAAACTAAAACTTGAAAGTTTCCGAGCCAAAATCACTTCAAGCCAAGCGTAGAAATTATCTATTAGTTCACAGCACTTTGGCAGGACTTGGCTGAACAAACACCAGATATGCTGCCAACCACAAAGGTAGGTATTTTGGTATACCTTCAAAGATCAGTTCTTTTAGCGCGAAGATTGAATATGTATATTAAATGTCATGTTTTCTTTTTTATAAAGATTATCGGTTGCATGTTCTTTGATGTCTATAAAGCAGCGGAACTAGCTCGGATTCGAATCGCTCAGTAAGTTAGAACTTCAATATATACCGAAATTATATAAATGTGCAATAGTGGTGTAATTACTTAGGATAATAGGAATTAACCCCACTAAGCATGTCATTTCAGTAATGGGCCCTTGCTGAGTGAGGCCAGGATTCAGCGCTTCAAGATAACAGTATGGCAAGTGTATGTTTTACGTAATAGCAATGGGAATGAGCCCCGAACAGAAAAAATGCATCTTGCAACAGGGAGCCACCTGACCAGTAAGGTACTTCCAAAAGCACTCCCATCAACAAACTTGTTTTTATCATCAAGTCTCCAAAAAAGAAACATAAAGGAGTTTTTATATGCAATTTTCCTCATTACAGCTCAAGATGTCACACAGCTTACAAGCAAGAGGATTACACTCAAATCGCAAGATAGTTTAGGCTACAATTGAATCCAGCCTATCTCGAAAGTGTTTCAAGCAGAATTGCAGAATCTTGGGCATCAACAAGTCGCATCAAAGTTTCCTTGCAAATCTTGGTGGATACTTAAGGTTCAGTTGCTAATGTCTCTGATTGCCAAGACCTTGGGCACCGACATTATTAGCACTCCCTCAATTATTGTTTCCCAGCAATTTTGCCAACTTGGTGGCAATTAACAGTTCATTTGTTTCTTTAGACAATTGCTAGCTAGGAGTCTTGAGGACTAAACCAAAAAGGGCAGAAACTCCAAAAAGTGGCTTTTACATAATCCTTCCTGCATATGAGAAAGATAATTCTATCAGCTCCCATGAATTCCTTCGTGTTTTCTCCCTACGGTAATCATCTCCCAAGGATATTTTTAGGCATATCAGCGTTTAACCCAAGTACCCACCAAGCGCTGGTATTCCGCTAAAAGTCGGCCAAGCGAATTAGTGTTGCTAAGTCGGTAAGCTGGTTCATCACATACGACTGACAACTAAGCATAACACAAAAGATTTTACATTATGCACATTAGATAATGTTAGTTGTATATTTGGAGGCAACTTCAAGAAAGTGAAATATATCTTTGTCGTTATTAAAGTGCAATATAATTTAGACGACTAAAGCAAGCAGCTTAAGTTCTGAACAGGCAATCCGAACACTACATAAACAGAACTATAATGGTATACACGAGCAAGTAATGAGACTGCAACAAACAAGGTCACATGGTTTTCTTGCCAAAACAGGAAGAACAAGACAATGGATTAGAGAAACATTTAACCAACCTGTAACTGTAGTCAGCAGGTGCCTAGAGATGATAAGTCAGACACACAGGCACCACAGCTTCTGCTCTCCTGGCAGAAATCATGAGACATTACAGCATGCATTTCCCATCTGAAAAATAAGGCAAAGAAATCAGCTTGTTAAAACAGAGGAACATTTCAAACCAGCCATTGTAATCCAAGCTTAAAAGTGAAAAGTAACAAATTATTAAAAAATATCTGAATCAGACAAGGGATAGATACAGGAAAAATTCATGCATATATCCATTCAATTATGTGTGTGGTAAGTGCATATTCGGTCAATCCATTAAATTCCCTACGAGTGAGGTGAATGAACAGTATACTATACAGGGCCAGGGTGCGCTGTGCGCAGGACACGGCACATTGGGTTCCAAGGTAAATGAGGAGACTTTTCAAATCCAACCAAGAAAAAGGCTGGTCTTTCGATGCAATGTGAAGGCCATGCTAATTCCAAGAGCTGGAGAGCAGCAGATTACCCGTACTCGAGTGCAAAGGCAGAAGGGAGCTTGACTAACTGCGGCACAAACCCCACAGGAACCAAAACCCCTAATTCAGGAACGAGGGGGGCGACCTAAACCCTAGAGTAAATCTCGGAAACCTAGTCGAGGCGCCAAAATCTCCGCGAAACACTCGGATTTGGTAACAGTAGATTGCGAAAGGTAGCAAATTGGGCACTTGCTAACATCGAAACGAAGTAAGAGAAGGTTTAGCAGCGGGATAGGGACGAGGAATCTGTCGACGCGAAGCGAAGGGCTAGGGTTCCTTACCGCCTGACGAAGGAACCGGCCGGCCGGATCTCCCCTCCGCGCCACCGACGCCTGTGAAGCTGTGAGGCGACGACGCCGGAGCTCGGGAGGATAGAGGAATTACTCGGCGGCGGGTGGCCGGGGGGGGTTTTGGCGGCGGTCAGCGGGAGGGGATCGATACGTTAGGGCTGCGGGGGAGGCGGGGGCACTCCGTTTTATTTTCCCTTTTTCTCCTTTTTTTCTGCTGGATTATGATTCGAAATCGGAAAGAGCGGTTTCTCGTGTCGGACTGTGGGCACGTGCACGATCCGACGGCTAGGAAGTGTGCTTTAAGAACAGTGCAACACTGTTTGTCCTTCCCTGGCGATGATCTGAACGAGCTCAAAGAAACATGCACTATCTCAGGGGCAACATTCATGAGATTTTCCGCTAAGTATGGTTTCAAGTGGTGTTGCTAACTTCAGTACTCAGTGTAGGTGCTTTTTACTGGTCGACTCGACATGCCATTTCCTCTAGGCCACCAATTAGTCTACATATATATCGTGGTTGAACTAAAACCAGTAACGAAAGTTAAAGCTCATTCATGTAGGTTGCTACGTCCAACGATTTCAGTTTTATAACATGGATGCCTAACGAAGAGGGTGATAAAAGGCTGAGTCCTTCGTGACCACCACGAGCGCCAATGTCCCCTGCAATGCTTCCATCTCCTTGGAATTCGGTGTACACGTCGATCCTTGGTCTCCTCTTCCCGTGAACTCAACTACGGACGCCATGAGATTAGGGCTGTCAACGAGCCGCGCTCGAGCGAGCCGGAGGCTCCTAGGCTCAAGCTTGTCACGTTCTCGAGCCGAGCTCGAACGAGCTCAGGTTGGTGGTCGAGCTTTCAGTGGAGTTCGAGTTCGGCTCGATCCCAACCTCGAGCGAGCTCGAGCTTGGGCTCGAAAAAGCTCGATACCAGCGTATGGATGACCATCTGAACTGCTCGAAGACTGGAGCAGAGGAGACCTCATAGGGGCCATTGATTATTCGAGAAGAAAGAACAGAGAAAAGAAATGAGATGAGAAAGGGTTGCCTTGGAGGCTTGGAGCTTATCAGTTATCACGGTGCTGGAGGAGAAGTCGAGGGACGAGTCAGAGATTTTGCTCGGGCATGGCGGCGTAAGATTTGGCCGTCTCCCAAGAGACCTCATTAGGGATTAGAGATAGTAGTAACGTGATGGGTTGTGGGCTTATTGTGCGTTCGTTTTCCTTCATGGACCTTGGGCCGAAAGAACTAGGGACTCCAATGTGAGCAAAGGCTGCTGGACAAAAATAACGGTGGCAGGGCTTGCCGAGCTTAA
>LAPY01003741.1:1155-15795 GCA_000970635.1 Eragrostis tef
TGAATTTTGAAACACCTTTTGTTTTCCAAACAAAAATCCTAGATGCATCTAACCAGCATGAATGCAACAAACAAAATATAATAATTTAATTTATTTAGAAAATAATAACTTTGCCCAAAGAAGTGACAACACTTGAACATTAAAGTTAAATTTTAAACTATTCTGAAAATTTTTTAAAATTTAGTGAAATTTATTCACAAACCAAAATTTGAAATTTTGGGGTGTGACACCTTTAGTACAACAATGCTGGGCTGATGTTGGTATAAATTGGAACCTGTTGCTGGATATACCGGGAAGATTAGAACTTCTCATGGCAACTTGCTGGGTCATTTGGACACACAGAAAATGGTATAATCTTTGATGGGCAGATAGCGTCTCATGTGAGATGGAAAAGGGAGTGGAAAGAAGAGTTAACCTTAACTGTGATTAAGGTCAAACATTCATTGAAGGACGCCCCCCAGAGCTGGATTGATAACTTGTGATTTTTCAATTTCTCTTTCTTTGGGCATAGTGCCTATGTAAAGCCTTTGTTTTTCCTCTGTACAGTTTGTATATATTAATGAAAATGAAATCAGTAGGGGCCTTCCCTCCTGTTTTGTAAAAAAAAAGACAACTGCGTGTGGTCTTCATAAGGAATTTCAGGTGTTCATAAGGTTTATGAAGTGAAATTTCAGGTCTTCATAAGGAATAGTTTGTGCTCTTGTGTGTGTAGGCAAAGCAATCCATTGGTGATTCTTTTTTTTTTTGAGAACCAATTGATGACACTGCCAAAACTATCGATTCAAGAACTCTGCTATGGCTTCGTGCTTTCAGATTGAGGCTGAGGATTACCGTGCTGACAATTCTTAATTTATACTGTCTAGGTAGCAGTTGTACCAAGAACTAAACCTCTAGTTTGGCATATCCTGAACCTGAACCCTTCAGTTTGGCTAGCAGAAGAACAACTCTTTCCACAACAGCTGACGGACTAAACTGTATTCATCAAGGCAAGCATCTAGTGTTCACAAAGTACCGAACAAATATACTTGTTGAACACACACGCGCGCGCGTGCTTCGAGGTCAGTCCATTTTGCCTACGTGATCCAACTAGATAATACGGTGTGCGTCCTGACCGTGATTCAAATCAGTTCATGCTTCAAGAAGCTTTTGGAGTCATATTGGTACGCCCATTATGAGTAGATAGAGAAAATTCGATATTTTAGAACATGACAGAAGGACAACTCTTAGCATAATATACGTGGCTTGTTGACAAATCGTACTTTTTTGATATGTTGACAAATCGAACTTGGTACAAAGAGTTGGTCAAAAGCGCCTCAGGGGGGCAACAGGCATGAGAGAGAGGTGGTGAAAGAGCTCTTGATATTCGCAGCCTCCCGCTGCCCTTCCTGCTGGATCGGAGCTATGATGAAGATACAAGGCTCGAGGAATAGGACTTTTTCCTCACGTTATCCACTCGAATAGGACTTTTTCCTCACGTTATCCACTCGAACTAGAGTCGTACACGACGACGAGGTGCAATTAGGAAGAGAAACAAAAATTACATGTTTGGCCACTTCGATCAAGAATAAAAAAAAAGGAGACACGGCGCCCCAGGCCAACAATTGGTTGTAATTATTAGAACAATTGATTTCTCTTCTTGGAACATTTAGTTAAAAAACTAGAACAGTTAGTTGAAATTGCTAGAACAATGTTAAAACATTACTAGAAACTGTTTAAAAAATACATTTAAAATGTTGATTTTTGAAAATTCAAAAAATGCATCGATGTAGGATCTTGTTTTGTTGCATGAATTACAGAGTCCAAATGGATTCGAAAACAGAGTTACAGTCAAAGAAAAAATCAATTTAATTTTTGTGTTCAAATCAAATCCCATCCGCCTCCATTCCTGTGTTGACGTGTGTCCATGCTTCTCTCCACCAACCAGTAGCTCCGCATGCGCCCTCGTCCATCGGATTTTTATCAGCGCACATCATAAAGCATGCTACTCCGAACCTAGGGGTAGAGTGCTACTTACAGGGATTCCGCTTGGACGATCCCTTATGAGCCAGCTACCCGCAAGCCGCCCCAAAGAATTGCGGGACTAAGCGGTGTCCCGCATGCGGCCTACCTCCGCCTCCTTCTCCTGCGGCCCAATAAGCTCACTGATCACATCAACCGGTGATCACTGGCCTAATAAGTTCACTGATCACCTTCCACGCCTGCTACAGCCCGGCGTAGGCGCTCGCACTCGGCCCGCAGCAGCAAGTCCTTCATGAACAGCTCCAGCACCAGCGTGTCGGCCACAAAATACGCAAGAGAGCTGCATATGTTTCTATTAAGAATATCAGAGTTTACATGAAGCATACCTACCTTTGCCGCCGCCGGCGTGCACTGTTGTCCTAGAGCTCATCGCTGCAGGGCAAACATCGGTCGAGGCCGCCGCCGAAATGCACTTCTTTCATGAAAGAAATTCTCGAAACAGAGTTGTGATGTTAATGCGAGGCGAGGGATGAGGAGGAGCTAGCGAGCTCGCCGTCGCCATGCCGAGGAGCTCGCGGGCGCTAACAGGACCCGCAGGATGGCCACCATGACCCGGTTCAGGATGCGGGACTTAAAGTGGGTATGCGTCGCATGTCGACCCCGCGGCTTTGCGGCAAAGCCCGCCGTGCTCGTGTTTCTACAAGGAGGTGGAGAAAAGCGGGAAGATCAAGAAGGTACAGTTGGAGGCGGAAGTGATCCAGCGCCTGCTGCAGGTGCACCCTCGCCACATGGCCATGCCTGACGACTTCCACCTGCAGGCGTCCCTGGAGCTCCTCGCCGCCTGCCTCGGAAGTATAGACAAAGGCCAGGACTGTAGGAGTTCGAGTATGAGCATGACATCATGGACCAGTACTACGAGTAGTGCTATGTCGAGGTCCACGCATATTCCGTTGTGACGCGGCATGATTGTGGATGGGCAGGAGTGCAGAGTCAGGAGGAAGCAGGGGATCCTTGATGGTAATAAGGAGGTTTTTTTCTTAATAAGGTTATCTACTTGTTTGGTGTGTAATCCAAAACCTGCTGTAACCTAATTAATTAAGTTGGATTAGTATCGTGTCTGCAAAACTATTTTCTATTGTGTTATCGTGTTGAGATCGCGAACCTCATGTTATAGACCACATCTCATTAATATATTGTGTCGTAATGTTTGAAGGCAAAAAGAAGCTAAGCGACCATCGCTCTCGAAATCATGAAATTACCTAAAAAAAATAGAAAAAAATGTACGTATACATGTGTATTATAATTATTACCCACATAACATGAAGCTAAAAATGTTAGACATGTGCTGCGTGCATGTAGTGCATATCACAATGTAAGCTATGTTCATTGTGCATGTGCTTGCATGCCCCAGGCTCAGGGAAAGATGTTTAAAAAATTAAGTGATCAGGCCCTACATTTCCAGAGCTGCTACAAGAAAAATGCTGCTAAAGAGGCTTCTACGACAGCATCTAAGTCTGGAGAACAGCTCATAACCTCTCACACCAAATCTAAATGATTTAGCAAGTGATACATAATTTGGGAATGACAAGAGCATGCATACATTTTCTAATCTATAGATTTTTTAAAGAGAGTTATAAGAACTTCATAGTGCTCTCATGTAATGGTGAGTTTGGTTGGGCTGTGACTGCCAAAAAAACTGTTGTTGTCTGTGAGCTGTAAAAAAACCTGAAAGCCATTTGCTTAAAATAGGTGTGGCTGTGAAAAAAAAATGTGAAAACGCATGTAATGCCTTCGGTCTGAGAAACAATTTATATGGAGACAGATCGCAAAACATTGTTCTCTTTAAAGATTAACATGTAAATGATCATTTTAGAAAAATAATTTTATTTTTCAACATGTACTGGCCACTTTAGAAAGAAAATCTTAATTTTTAATGTGTTATAGACTTTTTTTTCTTGCATAACATGAATTGTTATTATACATGATTCATAGCCGCCTGTGCAAGGAATGCTACGCCTCTGCCTTCGACGAGACATTATGCGCGGTGAAAGCCACAGGAAACCTTCCGGTGGCTCAACACACGGCCTGCAAAGGAGCCAGATGGATCCGAAGGACAGGGGCAGCATCGACTTGCCAAAGGCTAACCGCCACAGCCGACGCAAGGACACACCGGTGGGAATTCCTCGTCGTGCGGCGCAGACGTACCGCAGCAACGGGCGCTGTAGTGACGCCTCCTCCCCTGCGTCCTACCCTGCTCCTAGAGGTCGTGAACTGCGCCGCCGCCTGCTTCGGATTGTGCGGAGCTCGCGCGTGGCGGCGGAGCTCGCGCGGGATGGCGCTTCAAGGGGCGGCGGCAGATCTCACGCGGGCAGAGCTCGCGGAGCGGTTGCTGATGGGAATAGAAACGGAAAACAAATCGGTATCTCGTAATCAATGGCGGATAGGTAATTTTTTAATGAATAAATTGGTAGCTAGTTACTCTTCACTCATCCAGTTTTTAGGCAAAAGATTGTTTCCAGTTACATCATACCATCCATACAGCCTTGGTTCACAAGTACCACAACTTCATATCATCGAGTAGAAGCAGACATACACACATATTTCTGTACACTTCAGCGTCATGTATGTACATCGCCAAGCTAGAGCTTGCATATACTTTGAGAATGAGTGATTATTTCAAAGAAGTTTCAAGCTATGGATGTATCTGCTTCTAAAAAAACCTATGAATGTATTGAACATAAATAAAAAATGCAGCGACAGACCCAATTGCTGCACAGTGGCTCGGAGAACAACACCTAGAAAAGCTGATCTTGCCTAATGGGGCTTCTATATTCCCCCAAGCAAGGGCAGATGTACAATGTTATGCCTCATCACTAGAGAAAAACTTATTCCCAATACCTCTCACACCCACAATCAGAGATCATACAATCTAGCGAGATCTATATATACTGGAGTAGGTACCGTAATCCAGTCACATATATATAGAGATATCTCCTGGAGCACCAATAATGCTTTCATTTTTGTCAAAATTGAACGGACTGGGTATAGGTGACATCCTTATGTACTTTAATTATATATACCCTATGCCATCAGGATTAATAAAAAAAAATCCCTTTTTTTCAATGGGCACATGGTATGTACATGAGTCAGCAAATTGATATAGTTGGGCAAACTGAACTTCGTACAAAGAGTTCCGCAAAAGCACCTCACGGCGGCTACAGGCGTTGATTGAGAGCCAGCCAATAAGAACCGGAGGAGTGAAACCCCAGCTGATGCCCTCTAAATAGGAATAATTAATCGCATGTTTCTTTGGAGAAAATACACACACACACACACAAACCAATTTCTATGTACTCCAAGACATCGTCTTGCATGTATGAGAGGAATCCATGTTGACAAATAATGCGTAAACAAGATCAAAACAAGACACAAATTTTTACGCGAAAAACCCTTGCGGGAAAAAAACCACAGGTGCCGACCACAATCTTCATTATAGGAGGAGAGTTTATGAATCAGAGAAATTACAATGAGTCATCAACTCTTCCCGTGCAGCATACATGATGTATATCTATATGGCTAACAATACAACCTGTAATGTGCGAGGACTCCACCTCTCACACCTCCTAGGAATCACCAGCTAGGATCTATATTCGGATCATATTCCAACAATTGAATCATTGAATGTTGGTCTGCCTCACAGGATGCAAGACGTTATAGTGGTATTTATCAAGGCCTCAACTCTGGTTGCATATGGATAAGCCCATGGCACCGAGAAGAGATTTTAGGTTATCTGCTCGTGTTTGTCATGTGTGCCAGCGCATTAGCCCTTGTACTCCAGTCCATTAGCAGCCTATGTAAATGTAAGATATAATTAATGTCGTTCTTAGCGTATATAGTACCTAAACCCTAGAAGTTGGGTGAGCGATAATGGAGATATAATTATTGTTGTTCTTAGCGTATATAGTACCATCAATTAACTATTTTGCATGAAACACAGACAAAAGTGTACGAGATATATTGTGTATGTAAGATGCCAAGACTGTAGGCGATAATATTGCTTCACTAGATTAACCAACTCTGCAATTATGAGGTCGGATAACAAAAATTTCCTGTAAAGCCTTCTTGCCCTGCATCCACAGTTCGATTATCGCCAAGACCTCACATGGAGGACAACTTATTTCCGGTTCCTCTCACACCACCCATGAATCATTTATTCAGAGGCGTGAAAACTCGACGAAAGAAAACTAATTGTAGGACATCTTACCCCTTTGGAGAACAACTTATTCCTAATCCCTCTCACACCCACCCATGAAGATCAAAAGATCTAGAGAGCGATACATAATTTCCAAAGCACATCTTCTAATTAAAGTATCATTTATCTCTAGAGGGACCTCTGTCTTGGAGCTCCATAAGGCCCTCAGATTTCACAAGTGCGTATCCATGACATCCCTATTCATATATAGTATAGACGCGATCGATCAGATTCATTGCTTTTGTACTGTAAGCATGTGGAAACATCAAATGTAAACTGAAATCATTGATAAAAAAAATGAGAAGTTCAGTAAGCATGAGACGCATCAATGTAAACTGAAAACTTTGATCAAACTAGAGAATATATTACATGCAAGGGATCTCTTGTACTGTGTGATACATATCGCTACACTGGGTGAAAAACATCATATATTTGAACTGAAAACCATGATTGCAAACTATTGATGGATAGAAACCAAGAGAGGGTGGCTGGTGAACTGCCGCACCTCTTGATATTTTCTCCTTTCTACACCCAGCCATGAAGTTTGATGAGTTAGGAATATCATCAACTGTGCGTTGTAGCTAGTTTCTGTTCCTTGGCCTCTTGGAAGAATATAAAAAACTCGACCTGCCGGGGGTAAGACCGCCCCCGACGGCATTTTGCTAAGGAAAAGAGCCTCTCACGCAGACCGAGAAAACCCTCCAAACCCCCTCGCTGATCCTACACAGGGACTCAGCTGGCCGTTGTAAGCTCCAGCGCGAGTCTTTACCATATGCTTTGACTCGGGGAAAGCTCCGGCGCGAGTCTTTACCATATGCTTTGACCGGGGAGAGCGAGAGGATCTTTTTACCCGGGAATTTTATTTTTTTCGGCCGGGTGCGAGATCGGGGGCTCGAACCCCCGACCGGCAGGCTGGCTCTTGGAAGAATATGGAGAGCACAATTAATCTCAAGAACATGGCAGTTTCCAACATAACCTCTGATACAGCCGTGTACTAAATCTGAAACTGCTGCATCCATCATGTCCTTCTTGTCCATGTGAATAACGACGAGACATGCTGATTAATTAGTGACGACGTAAGTAGTCGGTGGTCAGCTGACAAAATAATTTAACACGTCTAATTTCCACGTAGAATTCGCTGGCTTGTCGGTCATGGACTTGTCCTGCTGGTCCTGCACTATTGTCAGAGCACATATGTAGTTCAGTCGTTACAAGAAGGATTCACTAACGCTGAAACAAAAAAAAATATGGAAGCTTCTATATCTTCAGTGGAGGAAACAAGGGGTTATGGGTGAACAGGTCGATTAATTGGTCGATCATTGCAACTGGAGCATTCATGAGGGAAATGCCTCTGTGAGGACCGAGGACGGACAGAAAGCAGCGCCGGGAACGTGTCAGGCGCACAGTGGCCTCCCGCACCGTTTCGGGACGAACGCGACGGCGCTGCGGCAGGCGTTCCTGGGCGGTACGTGTCGGAGTGTCCAACAAGGACACCTGCCGGGGAAATTCACGACCACGCGCACTGCGGGGATCACCGGCGGTTGGACGCCCATGGAGAGGAATCAAAAGCTTCAGGAACGGGGGCGCCCCGGCGAGCCACGCCTTGCAGCGATGGCGGCATCCTCGTGAGGAACGGGGGTGGTCTAGGGATGCAAGTTTTCCTATTTGTGGGTCAGTGGGTCGACCCAAAACTTCTTCAAATGAACTAAAATTCACCCTTATCTCCTTAAGCTAGTACAAACAAATGAACTAAGCTCTTGACCCACACTACCCAATGGGTACCCACCTGGTGGTCGCTATTTCAAACAGCGGCCGCCCCTGTGTCCTGGTAGTCGTTCGATCCGATTCGTATGGGGCATGCAGTGATATTGCTTCTTCTTGCCTGAGGGCAGGTGGTACAGGTGGTAGCAGCTGAGCTTCAGGTTGCAGGCGAGACAGCGATGGCTGATTACTCACCAGAGGAGGATCCACCAGGTCGGACGGACGGTCTGGCTTGACAGGTTGTACAGACAGGGCCACTCTGAACTGGATCATTCGTCAATGCTCAGACCAGAGCAGTAAATGTTTCAGATATTTTGCTTACAACTATCTGTCTCTTGGGGACCGGAAACGATGAAACTAACATTGGTGTGCACTATGCTCCGGATCAATAGCTCGAAAGTAGAGATGCATGAAGCTAGGGAATTGGTAAAAAATTCTGCAGAGACGTCCGAATAATTGTGTACCAATCCATTTCACGATCAGACTGCTGAATGAAAGCAACTCGGAACCCGCAAAATCACTCATATATCTTTTCAGTACTAATCATATGAGGGGCCATCACTGATCGGGAAAATGCAAGGACACTGTATCGCAAGGTTGGATTGATTTCGACCTGTAGTTTTCTGCAACCAATGGAGCAGAGAGAACGTGTCTCGGTTCTCCATGGCGTATTCCTTCCGGATCGTGGTCGCATGAACCCAACTCGCAGGTAAACAATAGGAGTGCAAGCACTGTCCCAGCCAATTCTATCAACTACATGCAATGCAAGGACATTGTAATAACAGAAACAATTTCCAAAAAATAATAATATTAGTACCCATGTTCTGCTCCCAAATTTGTTAAGATTTTGATGCTTATAAAACATGCATAATTGATATCAACATACTGATTCGACAACGTCGTGACCAAGATCCTGACGCCTTCCATGCTTATGGTTGGAGTAAAAGGGTATGCTTGTATGATGTTGCCAATCTGTACAGACCCTTCTCCTTTGGCTTTACTCATCTCTTACTAGCTCTCTACCACGCTGGCATTCTTCCATCTCTATATATAATATACCTTGCACAGTTGCACTCTCTTCAAGCACAAGAGTTCAAAGCTTGCTTGTACTTACACCCTAGTTATAAGGGACCCTGCCAGTTGGCGGAAATTCAGTGCTAACGTTTGATGTGCACATGGCAGGCTAACAATAGTTTACCAAAGGAAGACACTAATAACATGCACAAAGAAGGTTCGGAATGCCGTTCATCTGTGATTAATTTATGTCACACTCGATGAACGATTTCATACATGCTCTTTCTCCATTTGGTCAACTCGCACCTGGTGGAACGACTAGAGGAGCTCCAGTTCACGCAGTTGCTGCACTGGAAGACTGCAACAGGCGCACAACGTAGAAATCTCTAGGAAGCTGCATCACAAATCAGGATCCGCCAACCATGGATGGATGACTCGCGACTGGCGAGCAAAGCCTACGCCTCTGTGCTTCTCTGCCGAGGCCAGGGGTTGGACGGATGGTCTGCCTTGATAGTTAGTACTACCAACAGGGCCACTCTGAACTGTGTTCAGACCTGAAAAATGAAACACTTCGTTTCGTTTCAGATATTTTGCTAAGAACCACCGGTTTCGTTTCGTTTCAGATATTTTGCTAAGAACCACCGGTCTTCTCTGGACCGGAAACGATCAAACTAACACTGGTGTGCAAGATGCACCGGATCAACCTGTCAAAAGGAGAGACGCACGATAAGAAACTGGGGAATTGGTACAAGTTCCAAGCCGTCGGCAAAATTGTCTGCCAATCCATGACTTCACGATCAGATTGCTGAAAGAAAACAACTCAGAACTCGCACAATCACCGCTGTATTTTTTCAGCAATAATCTTAGAGGCCTGACGATTGCAGAGCCAACCAAGACCGGTGGAACAAAAACTAAAAGATTTAATTTTATTTTTTTAGGAAGAACCGAGAGAAGGAGTTGTCGAGGACCTGGTAAGACATGACAGTTCACTAGAGAACAAATAATTCCCAATACCTCTCACACTCACGCATAAAGATTGAAGGGTATAGCAAGGGACACATAATTTGGGAAGCAAGTTTATATCATCATCTTATTCATCAGGTAGCATATATATAGAGAGAGGAGAGATCCTAGAGCCCCATAATGTTCTCATGTTTCTCAAATGCTGATTAGACTGTGGATCGGTGACACTCCTGTCCATATATATATGCCTAGCGCCATCAGTGTTACGTCATTTATTTTTTTTCCTTTTGTAAAAAAAGCATGTGAAAATTAAAATTGGTGCGCACTATGCTCCCGACCAATCACTACTGAAAATCGGCTATTTGCCGAGTGCATTATATCGGCACTTGGCAAACAACCGTTTTGCCGAGTGCCGCATAAACAACACTCGGCAAAGGTTATGAAACTTTTTAGTTGATAACTTTTATATTTGAACTCATCTTGTCAAAGAAAACTTAGTTTGAAGATCTCAAATTAGAAATTCAAATTTTGTAAACGACCTGGTTTGGAAAAACTATGAAACTGAAATTTGTATGTCTCGAATCGTTACGAACGTTTGTCATTAACATATTTTTAATTTGAATTCTTTTGGGCCTCAAACAAGCAATTTACACTCGGTTAAGTATAATATGTGAGGAATCAAAACGGAGCATAGACGCGTGTTGTTCACACTTTTTTTTTCTTTTTACACTTTGCCAAGTGTTGTGTTTTGCCGAGTATAGAGTGACACACGGCAAAGCCTTTACCGAGTGTCCGGCGTATAGAACTCGGCAAAGCGCCTTTTGCCGACACTGGTAAGTCTTGGGCTCTTTGCAAGTGCAACACTCCGCAAATAGTTTACCGAGTGCTAGAGTGGCTTTACCGAGTGCCTCTAGCCCTCTGCAAACAGCAGGTTTCCCGTAGTGAATCAGTCGAAAGTAGAGATGTTACCAAGGTGGGGAACTGGTAAAAATATTCTGCAGCCGTTGGCAGAATTGTTTGCCAATCCATTTCACGATCAGATTGATGAAAGGAAAAAAAACTCAGAACTTGTACAATCACCTTTATCTTTTCATCCAAAACCGTTGAGGCCTGAAAATTGCAGAGCCAACCAGTACCATTGAAACAATATCTTTTTTTTTTCAGGAAGGTCAGATATAGAAGAAATTGTCACTAAACAGGCTTGACAATTGCGTGCTCGAGAAAGCTTGTGAGACATCATAGTTCACCGGAGAACAAATTATTCCCAATACCTCTCACACCCACGCACAAAGATCGAATGATCTAGCAAGCAACGCATAATTTGGGAACTAGGTATATAGAGAGACAGCTATTGGACCTGCATAATGCTCTCATGTTTCTCATTCGCTGACAAGACTATGTAAAATTTACATATCTATTCATATATATATAGCTGATATGATCAGTGTTACGCCATTTTTTTTTCCTTTTGTACAGTCAGCTTTGTAAAACATCTAATTCAAAGTGAAGTCTTTGATCACAGAAAAAAAAAGAGAAATAAAATGATCAGTAAGCATGTGAACATAGAGAAAATATTACATGTGTGTAATCTCTTGTACTGAGTAGTACATGTCACCGCGGTGGGTAAAAAACATCAAACATAAACTAAAAGCTATGACTTCGAACTTCTTTACGAGATCCACATGCGCTGTCTGGAGGACAGAGACCAAAAGCAAAGCGGGTGAACTGCATGTGAAACTCGAACCTTGTTGTAGTCTTCTCTCTACTCCCATCCAGTAATAGCTTTCATGAGTCGATCCAAAATGGGTCGTCACTGATCAAGTCAGTAAAAACTTGAATTGTGCATTTTAGCTGGTGCCTCTTGCTAGGCCATTTGGACGATCTTGTGTCTAGAGTTAGTGTATACCTTTCCAAGAGACAATACTGGATATATGTACCAAGAAATTACTTTTGCATCCATTGTAGATGTATAGTCATCGAAAAACCTACAGTAAGAACTGAATTATTGAAGCTTATAAAACATCATGTCATTCTTGGTCGGGGCACGGCTATTCCGCGCACGTGCGCTCGCACCCGTCCGCGCGCACGACGTTCCGACCGTGGCCCCCACTAGTTTCCCTTCCCACCGCGTTGCGGGATGCAGCGCACATGCAAGGGGCCCACGGCTCCATCCCACCGCACCTTCAGCTTCCCAACGCATCCACTTCCTTTCCCATGCATCAGGTGCGGGGCCCATGTACCAAGTTGTATGGTAAAAACTTTTGTAGAAACTTTTGCATGGTCAAAACTTTTGTAAAAACTTTTGTATGGTAAAAATTTTTGTAGAAACTTTTGCATGGTCAAAACTTTTGTAGAAACTTTTGTATGGTAAAAACTTTTGTAGAAACTTTTGTATGGTTAAAACTTTTGATCAAACTGTTAGTCAATCTTACGGTCAAACTTCTATCGAAACTTCTGTTCAAACTATTTTCAAACTCTTGTACAGACTTTTATCAAACTTTTTCTTAGACTTGAGGAAAGAAAAAAAAAAAGAGAATAGCTGGAGCACGTGAAGAGCAGCAGGAGGAGGAAGCTTCCTGGAAGCTAGCGAGTGCTGCAGCACGCCTCCCATTCGTGGGGCCCTGCATGCAGTGCGTGGGAACTGGAAATGCTGGGCTGAGCCTGGCTGTCTAGCTCGCGACGCGCGATGCGCGCGGCTCCCAACTCGCGCAGGCGCGCGGATAAGGAAGTCCGAGAACGACGAGACATATTTGTTAGTAATTAGTAACAAGGTTGGTACTCGACTAGCGGTCTTCTGCCAAAATATTTGAAGAAATTTTCCATCGAGGATTCACAAATACCTAACCGGCTTGAGAACAGGTACGGTGAGTACCAGTGTGTCAGTGTTGTTGCTAGCAGATTGCAAGTACCTGCTGGTATGTGGTGTTTGATCGATTTAAGTTGATGCTTGATTTTTCGTTGCAAGTGGAGAATACTCTTGAGGGGAATGGCCTCTGCGACTGTGTGAGGAAGGACTGGATCGAGCGAGAAAGCAGCGCCTGTGACGCGTCGGGCGGCCACCGCCCTCCTGACGCGACGGTGCTTCGTCCGTCGTACCGCAAGTAGAGCAAGGTCATACGGCGGCAGGCGTCAAACTCAGGTTGGTCCGTCCAAGGCCAGCCACCGGGGCAATTAGCGGCCATGCGGAGCGTGCGTGGGGATCACCAGTGGCGCGATGCCTGCGGCAAGAAATCTTGTTCATCGCACAATCACCGCTGATCAGACCGCTGATCAGACATCGCACAATCTAATCCACGTCAGATCAGACTGCTGAAAGAAAACAACTTAGAACTCGCACAATCACCGCTGTATCTTTTCAGCAATAATCTTAGAGGCCTGACGATTGCAGAGCCAACCAAGACCGGTGGAACAACAAAAGATTTATTTTATTTTCTTAGGAAGAACCGAGAGAAGGAATTGTCGAGGCTTCAAAATTTCACAAAGACTGGAACCACGTAAGACATAATAGTTCACTAGAGAACAAATTATTCCCAATACCTCCCACACTCAAGCATAGAGATTGAATGGTCTAGCAAGGGACAAATAATTTGCGAAGCAAGTTTATATATCATCATCTTATTCATCAAGTAGCATATATATGGAGGGTGGAGAGATCTTGTGTGACACCCCGTGTCACTAAAATCCCTGCTAGTGCTCATGCCCAAACTGAACTGAACACAAAACTGATTCAAATTCAAATTCGAAATCATTTGTTCAAACAAGTGTCAAACCTAGGCTTGAGAAGGAAGTCAACAATTTCTGTAACAACTTGACCCAACCAAAATCCTGGAGATTGCCCTTCTCAAATCAGAATTTTGGAGAATTTTTGGAGATTTGTGAAATTCATTTTGAGGCTCAAATAAATCCCCAAAGTACCAAAAATGCCTAATTTTGTTTGACTGCCATTTCAATTCAATTTCGAATTGAGATGTGCATGTTATGTCGCTAGAAAGATCTTTTCATCTTCTTTCGAATGCAACCGGTTTCATCCTTTTTGGAGGTCATTTGCTAGTTCGATCTGAGCGTCAAAGTTTGGGGAAAAACGAAGTTTGAATAAATCGGGAAAAAGAAAAGATGCCGTGGGGCCCGCTCGTCAGCCTCACATTGTCTTCTCCCCCGACGTCGCGCGCCGCGTGGACGCCGTTGTACGGCTCCGCCGCGCCACCCACGCCGTTTCCCCCTCCTTATCCCGGGCGCGGACGAGCTCCAAGCGCGCCCCGCTCCATTCCCGGCCTCACTCCCTCGCCCGAGCTGCCCCAAACCCTAGCCTCAGCGCCGCCATTGCCGCCCCGCTTGAGCTCGCCGTCGATTCGCCGCCGTCGAGCCACCTCCGGCCCGAGTTCCGTTGCAAATCGGTTCGTCGCTTCGCCCTTAAGCTTCCCGAGCAACCGGAGACTTCGCCGTGGACGGAAGCGTCCGAATCGGACCTTTCTTCCCCGAAGCCGACCGACGAGCTCCTGCGTTTCGCCGCCCGATTCGCCGTCTCCGGTGAGTCCTGTCGTCAATGTGTTACGCCTAGTGGTTCGCCCGTCTCCCGAGAACCCTCAGAGCTCACTATTTCTCGTTGCTTCCTCGTGTAGTCATCGGAATCGGATTTTTCCCCACCGCCGGTCTTCACCGCCGCAGGAAGCTCCTCGTCGCCGACTGTCTTT
>LAPY01003741.1:28851-39805 GCA_000970635.1 Eragrostis tef
GCACTACAGCGCCGCCCCCGCGTGCCGCCCGCCGCCGCCGTGGAGTTGCCGCACGCCGCCGCCGTGGAGCCGCCGCGAAGCAGAACCTCGTCGACTTCCTCAGCATCGTCGTCGCGGTTAGCACCGGCCTTCTTCTTCCATCTCCTCTGTTTTCTGGACGCCCTCTGCGTGTTCGACATATTGATTGAATGCTAGATTAAGCTCTGGATTGTCCTGATTCGTGTGCTCATCTCGCTGTTTTAGTTTACGTAGCACCAAGCTCACCTTGCCCACAGTTAGGTCCAGCCATGTCACTTCACCATCAGCTAGCTGCCTTGGACTTTTATACATTCATATTGACTTTGCATTCAGTACAAGCTTGGAATTTTATTAATTTTGTTTGCTTAACTAGATAGATGGCGGACCGGAGCTGGATGTATTTGAAGAACCGTACATGTGGAGAGTACTTAAATGGTCTAAAGTCATTCATAATGGCAGCAGAGGAGGATAAGTTGAGTCACCGCAAATCTGCAATCAGCTGTCCTTGTGTTGATTGTGAGAACATCACAAAGTTCTCAAGTTCAATGCATGTGCATGCTCATTTGATCATTCGGGGCTTCATGGATGATTACATATGCTGGAACAAGCATGGTGAAGAAGGCGTCAATGAACGAGACCAGCTGCATGCAAATCAGCAAACTGTGGGTCAGGATAGTCAAGATGTTGCTGAGGAAAGACTCTCGGATAGTCAAGATGAAGCACTTGGTGGCAATCACTATGCCGGGCATGATCTCTCTGAAGATGAGGTGGTCAATATTGGTGACAATAATGACCATATAGCCAACCAAATGGAGGAGATGGTGCGTGATGCCATGGGGTACGATCAGTCTGGTAATATGGAGTTTGAGAAAATGACAAAGTTGGTGAAAGATATGAAGACCCCACTCTATACTAGTTGCAAGGGAAAGTACACAAAGCTCTTCACGTCACTCAAGCTTCTCCAGATAAAGGCCACCCATCATATGACAGATAGGGGCTTCAAGGCTTTGTTGATCTGTTATGTGACATGCTACCACTGGGGAATGAGATACCCAAGACCACCTATGAGGCAAAGAAGAATGTTTGCCCTTTGGGACTCGAGGTAGAAAAAATACATGCATGTAAGAATGACTGCATCTTGTTCCGCGGTGACCATGCAGACCTAACCGAATGCCCCGAGTGTGGAACACCACGATACAAACGAAGAAATGACGGAGGTGATGAAGCAAGGAAGCATGGAGCTCCTCAAAAGGTCGCCTGGTATTTTCCAATAATTCCTCGTCTGAGGCGTTTGTTTGCATCAGCCAAGGATGGAAAGCTAATGTGTTGGCACAAGCAAGGGCAAGGGCAAGAGCAATGGAGGAAGATAGATGAGTATATGCGGCACCCGGCAGATGCAATCCAGTGGCATGCCACTGATCACATGTATGGATTGTTTGCGAGTGACCCAAGGAATCTTCGGTTCGTATTAAGCACAGATGGAATGAACCCATGGGGTCAGATGAGTAACTCACATAGTGTCTGGCCAGTGCTACTTTCTATCTACAATCTTCCACCCTGCCTTTGTAACAAGAGGAAATTTATGATGATGCCGATTCTCGTATCAGGCCCGCAGCAGCCTGGCAATGATATCGACGTGTATTTGAGACCACTTGTGGATGATCTGAAAACATTGTGGTCACCAGGTGTTGAAGTCTACGATGCGTCAAAGAGAGAACCCTTCACACTTCATGGCGTGTTGTTGTATACAATCACTGATTTACCCGGTGGCCGTTGTGTGTCTGGGCAGTGTAAAGGAGAAAAAGATTGCAACCATTGCTTAGATGACACCGAGACTCTTTGGCTCAACAACTCCAAGAAACGGGTGTATGTACGACATCGACGTTTCCTTCCTAAGTCCCATGCGTACCGAGCCATGAAATAACAATTTGATGGCTCAAGGGAGCTAGCATCTGCTCCAAGGGATTTCAGTGGGGAAGATGTCTACAACCAGGTCAAGGACCTTGCTCCCGCACTTGGGAAGAAAAGCACCCTGGGAAAGCAAAAGCGCGATTCTACGGATGAAAAGATCAAGTGGAAGAAAAGGTCAATCCTATGGGAGCTAGATTATTGGAAATACTTAGATGTCCGCCACATCATTGATCCCATGCATGTGAAGAAGAATGTTTGTGGGAGTTTGCTGGGCACACTCATGAGCGCGAAGAATAAAACAAAGGACCATGAGAAAGGACAAGCTGACTTGCATGACATGGGAATAAGACCTGAGCTTGTTAAAAATGGCACCAGTAACAAGCTACCGGCATGTGCCATAAATCTAACCAAGGAAGAGAAGAAAGAACTATGTGATTTCTTACATAGTGTGAAAGTTCCTTCTGGCTATTCATCGAATGTCCGGAAACTTGTGCATCCGAAGGAGAACAAATTTCTCCCCATGAAAGCTCATGACTGTGATGTCTTGCTGACCACAATGCTCGCAGCTGGTATTAGGAACATATTGCCAGAAAAAGCACGGATGGCTATCATGAGCTTGTGCTTCTTCTTTAATGCCATCACTCAAAAGATAATTGATGAGAGGTCACTGGATGAGCTAGAAAAGAACTTTTTTGAGACAATGTGTCTCGTCGAGGCCTTTTCCCCTCCTTCTTTCTTTGATGTATTTGTTCATCTAATTGCTCACTTGGTTAAGGAGATAAGGTACCATAGTCCGGTGTTCCTACATCACATGTATCCATACGAGAGATTCATGAGCATGGCCGAGGGTTACTCCTTTGAATAAGTATACAAAGACTCGGGTTCATCCTGAGGGAAGCATGGCCGAGGGTTACTCTGCGGAAGAGGTAGTTGACTGGTGCCTTGATTTCATTGACCCCAAAAATCCAATTGGCATATCAAAGTCTCGCCATGAAGGCCGGTTAGCAGGAACCGGGATTCTTGGGGAGAAGGCATTCAACTGTGACCCTGATGCGTTAAGACAAGCTCACTTTCTCGTGCTGCAACACACAACAGCGGTGTTCCCATACATGGATGAGCATAACGAGCACCTGCGTGAAGAGAACCCACACCGGAGCGAAGCTTGTTAGCTAGGGCACATATGAATGGATTCAACATTTGGTTCAGAGACCGAATAAAAAAATCAGACTGTAGCAGAGATGATGTTCTTAGAAGTTTAGCAGCCGGTCCTCTGATCACAATCACTAGTTATCAAGGGTATGACATAAATGGCTACACATTCTACACCACTGACCAAGACAAGAAAAGTGCATACCAGAATAGTGGTGTTCGTATAGTGGCTTACGACAACAATATGGAGAAGGAGGCATATTATGGACAGATAGAGGAGATATGGGAGCTCAGCTATCCAGACTTTAAGGTGCCAGTTTTTAGGTGCCGTTGGGTTCGGGGTACAAAGGGTGTCATGAAAGACTTGTATCGGTTTACCACTGTTGATATTGGTCAGGTTGGATACAAGGAAGAGCCGTTTGTGCTTGCGAATCAAGTTTCCCAAGTCTTCTACGTGCACGACATAAGAAACAAGAAATGGCATTTTGTTTTTCCCGGGAAAAGACGGGTTGTCGGAGTCGAAAATGCCGTGTACGAGGAGGAGTTCAATCAATTCAACAAAGTTCCTCCCTTTGGTACCTGCACCATTCCTGTGATCTTGGACAGTGAGAAAACTCCTTACTTGCGAAGTGGCCATATCACCATCGCAGGCAGAAAAAAAAGACGAAAACAAAAAGGCAAGAAAAATTGATGAATGTGTATGATCACTTATGTAGGAGCAATTCAGCAGCAGCAAGTGTAAGTGAAGATTTTTTTGTTTCATAATTAAGAATTTTTCAACCAAGCTATTATGTCTGAAATTTCCTTGCCTTGCCCCAGATCGAGGAGTATGGCAGACTGCTGAAAATGATCAGCAGACTGATGTGTAGCTGCTGCAGACTGATGTGAACTGTATGATCAACAGAATTCGAGCAAGTTGAATTGCAGGCATTGCCCCAGATCGAGGAGTATGGTAGAATGATGTATAGCTGCTGTAGACAGATGTGTAGGAAATAGTTAGCATGAGGATAGGATTTGTCTCCTTTTTTTTCTTTGAATGTGCAAACATTTATGTAACAAAAGCTATGAGATGGCAAATTGAATGTGCAAACATTTATGCTCTTTTTGATTAATTATGTCTAAATTTCTAGTCTGCCAGAGATGTGAACTGTATGATCAACAGAATTCGAGCAAGTTAGACTCTCTCTTCTGATGAAGATCCATTTTCTGGTGATGAACATGAAGAAGAGCTGCCTAGCACTGTTTGGCGTCGTCCTCAGCGCAGAAATCCGAGGACGTATACTCGCTGGCCTGTTGACAAGTTGATAGTTAATGAAGTCGATGAAGGAGGCATGCCCACAGAATGGAAGCAGAAGTTGAGGCTGCGGAGGCTATCTGGTCTAATTGCTAGACAGAAGTTGTCATTAGTTATGCCAAGGTTCCATTCTCTCAGCCGTAAGGAAAAATGGGCTCTGTTTGATAAGCATGTCATGCCTTACTTGGAGTTCCTGCCAGTGCTGAAGCATCTGGGTTTTAGGATGTGCATGAAGTTAATGGCCAAGGCCTGGAGGACTCACAAGAGCAGTCTTGTGCGCAATTTTATTGCGAAAGGACTAGATCCCTTTGAGAAGCATCGTTACATTGAAGAGGAAGAAATCTGAGGAAGCTGCTGCAATCAGTGAAAGATACCGGCGTCTTCGGCAGAAGAACATGCATGACCACAGCTTGGGGCCAATTGGGTATGATGGGAAGATACCACAATGGGAGGCCGAGGACAGTGGGCTGTCTGCTGAAGGCATCGAGAATCCATGGGATACATATCCTAATGGTCGGCCCAGGTATTGGCTGCGAGGCAGGAGTAAACTTGTGGTGTCTGGAGGAGTTGCTGAGATCAAATGGAAGAAAGAGTGCACCGAGAAAGTGTCTGCTGAACTCCAGGAGAAGCATTCCTATGCAGAATCCTCAGGCCTATCTTGGGTCAGAGAGAATGACTTGTTGACAGCTGTTTTGGGCCCTGAATAGCCAGGCCGTGTGCGTGGTATGTCCAGCACCATGGGCTGGAAGCATGCATGGCCTGAGTTCTCATTTATGTACCGGAAGAGGAAAAGGACTGGTTTGGTGGATGTGGATGCAATCAAGGAAGATCTAAGGGCTGAGGTCACACGGGATGTGTTGGCCGCGCTTGCTTCTCAGGGATTTCAGCTGCAAGGAAGTTCCAGGAACCCTAGCCCTGCACCAGGAAGGAGGAGCAGTTGTGCATCTGCCTCTGAGGCTGCAAATGATGCGACCAATGCAGATCCAGTGGGTATGGAGGATAATTAGGATGCTGATGAAGACATCAATGCAGATCTAGTGGGCATGCAGATGGATGATGAGGATGCTGATGAAGACAACAATGATGAAGAGCAGACGGAGTCGGAGGACATTCCAAGTCTAGTGCCGGAGTCGGATTCTATAGATCGTTTGACTGAGCCTACACCATGTTCCCTTGTAATCACCCTGGGAGGTTATCAAATAGAGGTTGCCAGAGGACAGGTTTATCCACAACAAACTGTACTACATACAGAGCCAATTCTTGATGGATATGCAGTGGTGAAGGTGGAGTATGTACACCCAGAGTTTGCTGATCATTTGCTTGCACCACCTCCTAATGATGAGATCACTACTCTTGGACAAGCTCGCTGCACATGGATCCAGTGGAGGAGGTCTCGTGTTGTGGTGAACCCTGAACCAATGGATGGTGCTCAAAGTGTACGACAGTCCTCACAGCCCCAGCCTCCGAAAGTGGTTTCTTGCACAACAACTACTCAAGTAAAGACCACCTTCAAGAAGATAGGTGCTGGTGAGAGGTCACGATCGCAAGAGCCTTTGCAGAAGGTTGGAGTCGACAAGCAACAGCCCGCCAGCAGCTTGAGTAATGTTTATGATGCTGGAGGTTCACAGAAGCAGCCGCCCGCCAAGAACTTGAGTAAGATTGATAATGGAGGAGGTTCCCAGTAGCAGCAGCCGGCCAACTGCATGAAGAAGGTCGATGATGGAGGAGGTTCCCAGCAGCAGCAGCCCGCCAACCGCATGAAGAAGGTCGATGATGGAGTAGCTTCAGAGAAGCAGCAGCCCACCAACAGCTTGAAGAAGGTTGATAATGGAGGAGCTTCACAGAAGCAGCAGCCCACCAACAGCTTGAAGAAGCATGGAGGAAGTTCACAGAAGCAGCAGCCCACCAAAATTTCCTCGCAGGTCAATGATCCTCCACTTTCCGACAAGCAACTGGTCACAAAAACCTCCCTCAAGTCTGCTGGTGAGAGCTCACAGAAGCAACAACAGCTCTCCAAAACCTCTCAAAAGGATGCTGGACACACAAAAGTGGAACAGCAAACTAAGAAAACAGCACAGGTTGTACCTGATGGGATGACATATGTAAACCCAAATTTCAAATTTGGACATCCATTGCTAACAGATGAAGACCTTGATATGGTCGGACCCGCAACAACTGCTCTCCAAAGTTTCTACATGAAACTTCCCATGGTAAAGAAGAGGGAAGGTATATTCCTTATGTTTAAGCGTAGCCATCTTTTGCGCTCGTTGGACACTGAGTTCTGTAATGTGGGCTTTGGTGACTTGTTCGACCTCTTCAATTATGATGGATTGGATGTTCAATTCTTCGCTGCTTCACTCTGTAAGTTGCAATTCCTCATGTATACTTTTTGTTAGTTAGGAACTGATTCTCTGATTACTAGCTGTACTTCCACTCCTCTTGCATGTATAGTTGCTGTTAGGACTTTAAACTACTATCTGCACCTCAATTACTCCCTTTCCATTTTTATTACGTGTTTAGAATCTGTTTTGTGATATGGTTATTTCTGTTACTAATTAGGCACTTGGTTAAGAAGACTAGGACCATGGACATTCCTGTTGGATTCTTTGATCCTGAGATTATGACGCTGACCACCATATGCTTGGACAAATCCTATGTTGTGGAATATGTGAGGAAAGCATTAGGAAAGTATGCTAAGAAAAAGTGCATCATCTTTGCTCACAACCCAGGTAAGCACTGGATTGTAGTTGCAATTGTCCCAAAGTGGAATAATGTCTTCTACTTCGATTCTGAAAGGTCCAAAGCCCGTGATCAGAGCTTGCTAAAAGATGTGTTGGATGAGTAAGTTGTTCACTAACCTTCAAAAATTTCCTAACAAACTTTACAGTTATTGCCACTCACCTAAACTATATTCCACAATTGTAGGGCTTTTCTATCTTACTGTGCAACTTATGGGATAGCTTCGAACAAGTTGTCACATGTGACTAAATTCCCCGTAAGTGCTATATCTGTTACTTGTTTATTGCTCGACAATCAGTTGCTGGATTGTTTGAACCAGAATGAATGATGATGTTAGAGTATGCCTTGATTGAATTATGCTCCTTGATTCAGTTTTCTGTAGCTTGTGCTTAGTCCTTGTATGGATATGTTTTATGCTACTTTGCTCTGCTGGTAGTTTCTTTTAGCCATGACCATTGATGCTATATTTAACTACTAATGGCTTATTTTGCACTGAACATTCTTTCCTTCAGTTAAAATTTTGATTCAGTTTTGACCAATAGCTTCTTATTCTACCATTGACCTTGCAGTGCCATCAGCAACCTCCTTTCAATGAATGTGGCTTCTACGCAGCACATCATATGAATCTAGCACTTGAATTGGTCAATGTTGATGAACCCGCGGTACATAATTTTGCTTCTGTTTTTAGATCACATGCAGTTCAGCCTTGTGCTTATTTTAACCAACAGCTTATTCTTTTCATCAACTACACAGGAGTTTGAGGTGCAGATAACTCCCCTTGGTGATGATGTGTTGCACAGCATTCGACAAACGATCTGCGCCTTCATCATGTCTGAGGTCATAAGTAAGACCGGCGAGTTTCATTGCAGTCGTCCTGGGTCTTCACTTTGCTGAACTATCTGATGTTTTTGTTGCACTGAGTTGTAGTGATATTGTGATGAGATATTTCTGAATCTGTCATGTAACAGTTTGGGATTATGCTATGGAATTTGGCATGCAACAGTTTGGCTCAATGCTATATGGAACTGCCATGTAACAGATCATGTACTATTTTCTGTTGCCTGTGATATTTTTTGTTGCCTGTGATGAGATCTGTTCTTTGATCCCTTTGATATTTTCTGTTGCCTGTGATGAGATCTGTTCTTTGATGCCTGTGATATTTTTGGTTAATTGATGTGTGATATGAGATTTTGGTATGATGCCTGTATGAGATTTGATATGGCTGTAAAAAAAATATATATATGGTTTGCAGACGCGCCTGACTCCATCAGAGTCTGCAAACAGAATCTCATATCAGAATCTGTTTGCAGACTCGTGGTGATCAAAACGAGTCTGTGAAGTTCGTTTATAGCAGACTCGTTTGAACAATACGCGTCTACTATAAACGAGCTTCGCAGACTCGTTTTAGTCCAGACGCGTCTGCTAATTAAGGATATTTGCAGACTCGGGTTAACTAGACGCGTCTGCTATCTCTGTATCTTTGCAGACGCGGATTAACGTGTCTGCGATTAGACCTAATCACAGACGCGAATTCAGAGACGAAAAAAATTTCGTCTGCGTATTGCCTGGAGCCGCGTCTGCGAATTGCCGTTCTTACATAGTGAAATACAATGACATCGCTTGATATTGCCTGTTGTCTAGCTGTTGCTTCATGAGCCTTGGTCAGCTCCGCAATTCGCTTGATCGAGGCCGTCACTGATCTTAAAAGTTCGTATAACCAAAAGCCCTTCTAAGCACACAGCAACTGCTCAAGAAAATCTTATTCCCAATACCTCACACACCCGCCGATGAAGATTGAATGATCTAGCAAGCGATACATACTTTGGGATGCAGGAGTATCTTAAAATTCAAGTATCATATATGTCTGGAGAGAGCTCTTGGAGCATCATAATGCTCTCATGTTTCACAAGTGCTGATTGGTAAATAGAGCAAGAGACGACCTTGAATGTAGAGATTGCAAATAACACCGGATATATTTAGCAAGTTATTTTTTCTGATGTTCAGATTCATTCGACACAACTGTATAGTAATGCTGAAACTTCATGGATCATGTCCTTCTTGTCCATGGGAACGGTCAAACAGGCTGGTGGATTAGTACCAACTATCAAAGGTCCGTACCCTGAGGATAGATTCGCAGCTCGCCGGCTTGTCGGCCATGGCATTGAGCTGCTTGTCCTGCATTCATCTTCCGAGCATATATGTAATAATGTTCAGACAATAAGACCGAAAAGAAGAATTCGCTAACGCTCAGATGAGAAAAGTATATGCTGACTTTTTTAATAGACTTTTGGAATATAAAACACCTTTTGGTATGCAGTGTGCGATTGGTGTTCAGGTGACGGTCAATTTATTGGTCTCTGCAATTGGAAGATTCATGAGCAAAAAGTGTACTGCGAGCGCGCGTCACACTCCGTCGTGCCCGTGCTGGGCCAGCCAGCTGCGTCCTCTCCGAGGATCAGGCTGATCCACTGCGAGCATGCGAAGCGGCGGGACGAAGGCGTCCTCTCCGAGGACGAGGCATCGTATATAACACGGCAGAGCTCCGGCGGCGGCGAGACCACCCCATGGACCCTGCCAATCGTTCCATGTGCATCTCTGATCAGGCGCTGCACTGCGTCGTCTGCATCGCAGGGCTGGCCATGCGGCCGTGGTGCAGGCATGTGGCTCCGGTTCAATTCTTCACCACCCCGCTGTGCCGTTGCCCCGACGTCAACGAGCCGGAGGTACAGGCCGGGAGGCTGGCAAGAGCAGAGCATGATGCAGGGAGGTCGCCAGAAGCTTCGATCCATCGATCCGAAAGTGTGTGCCGCGACGAGGACGGGTCGGAGCGCTCACGACGCTAGTGAATACTGTAGTTACTACTCCGAAGCCCTCCAACATGTTGTTGATGATGTTCAGCTTGCTCTGAATTGTCAAAGGTCATTATGGCCTTCGGTTCAGCTCCGCGAAGCCCTCCTGATGCTCCGAGTAGCAAATCGAAGGAGGTGATGTTGGCAAAGCCCTCTATTTGGCTTAAAGGCTCCGGTCAAAGGTATTCTCAGTCAGGTTCCCTGCAGTCCAGAGTGCGCGAAGCCCTTCTTTGCCCGCGATACCGGGCGAAGGGGTTAAGCGTTCAGAGAGAGTCGAGTGCGGTTCGAATGCTTGTTACTTTGGCTCGTGGCCCGAAAAACAGATGATCGTATAGGTCCGTTCCCCTCCATATTTATAAAGGGAGGGAGAGGTCATATTTACATGAATGCCATCGGCTAATTCAGCACGACTCTTTAGTCGGGTTGAATTGAGCTGGACGCTAGGTTGCATTTCCGTCCTTTCTTTGCAGCAGGCAGATAATCTTCGCGTGGGCCTTTCTCCTCTATTCCTTCGCTGATAAAGGTCTGTCTTTGTGTGGGTCAGGTAGTGGCTTTGATGTGATCTCCAACATTAACCCTCAATTGTCGATGTTCTCTAGTGTAACTGAAACATGAGGCAATTTATTATTATTAAGATTATGCCGTGCGTCTTTCTGATCCACACACGTGTCTTGTCGCTTTCATCCCGTACTTCTTTTCGTTTCCCGATACTTGCGTTGCCTCTATATACTGTCGCTATAGGTGCGTTGTTTCCTCATCTACGTGCCTTGTGCTTTCCTGTTCCCTTGATATCGTTAATCCCTTTCGCAATAGGAGATCCTTTCCTTTCGTCCTTTTTCAAGATGTCTGGTAATCAGAAGTCCAGCGAAGTTCATGGCAAGAAGAAGTTGAAGACTCATAAGCCTTCTTCGAAGGATGGTTCTGATAATGCTGTTGCCGAAGCTAATGTCGCGGCTTCCCTTGCTCTTGGTGCTTCAGCAAATCACTCGAAGGC
>LAPY01003743.1:34502-53465 GCA_000970635.1 Eragrostis tef
ACGACGACGCGTCCATCGGCTGGTTGTCCGGCGTCGGAGGGATGTGCACCGTGTAGTTGGTGTAGTCCGCGCCGCCGCCCAGCTCGCCCTCCATGTCGATGTCCTCGCGGGACAGGCTCACGTACCGCCGCTCGACGTGCGGCGCGCCAACTTCACCGTCGACGACTGACCCTGGCCGCCGCGTGATCCTCCTGGGTTGCGTATGGCCTTCTTCGCCGGCGCGTTCGACATCTCCTGCCGCCGGCTCGCTCTCGTACGTTCTTGTGCTCGCTTGTTACGCGCATGGACCCGTCGTCACTTGGTGGACGGCGCGCTCGTCACGCCTGTCCATGACGATGGTGTGCAAACCCCCGGTATGGAGGAGAGAGGGAAGGATGATATGAGAAGGCCGAGGTGCGGTGGTCGTTGTTGCGGAGACCTGGTCTCTGTGCATGCGAGGAGGCCTGTCTAAATTAAGGAGCTAGCAACCACTGAGCTTGCTGCCGGTTTAATTTAGCAGGGAGAGCGTGTGGTCAAGACTCAAGACGCTGCCTAGCTAGGTGGCGATTGTCCCTCCCACCCAGGACTTCGGAAATTTGCACGTTTGGCACGGAATTTGCCTCCAATAAATTTTCTATGGCTTGTACGGCTTCACTCTATCTTCTAATGATAATTCCCAAAAACAAACCAAAAAAAATCTTTTAATAAAAAATAAGGAACTACATTTTTGAAGTTTTGTAAAAATACTACGGTTTTACAAAACACTTTGGTTTTGAGAGACATAGAGATGTTTGGATGTAACAAGTTTTGCAGTTTAAAAAACCATGGATTTGCTAAAAGTGCAAAGAAGTGCCAGAGTATAGAATAAAATGTGTGCCACATCACGTTTGACCGTTCGTCTTATTATTTTTTAGAAAAAAATATATAAACAAATAAGTTATGCTTAAAGTATATCAACCGATAAAACTAACTGTAACAAAATAAATAATATTCTTATAATTTTTTTGAATGAGACAAATGGTCAAATGTGATTTTCAAAAGTTAACAAATGCTTATATTGTGAAATGGAGGGAGTACTCTCTTTCTTCCAATATAAGAGGGGATGGCGAGTTGTCAAGTTCAAATTTTCTATCAAAATATAAGAGTCTGGAGAGGTTTTTTTTTTAACAGGGACCGGAGAGTTGTGGATAGTGAAAGATAAATCGGCTGAATACAGCAAAAAAATCACTGAATTTCGGTTTTATCAGTCAACGCCGAAATTTCGCGTTAATGACACGTACGGGCCAGTTTTTGTTTTCAAATTTTAATCAAATTTCTTTATTTTTTTATCATCTTTCATCAAATTTTGAGAATTTTCGGACTGATGCCTGATTTCAGTCATACACCCATATTTTCTTAATCCAAACTTATGAACACTAGCTGTGGGACACATTGCTCCTAAATGTTTCGCTCCTGAAAGAAATCCTGTTGCATACTCGATCTTCTAGACCTGTATTAGCAACAAACAATGTGTCTCTTAGGCTCTATTTGGATCCATAGAATTAACAACTAGTGTCTGACTAAAAATTAACTTACTAATTATTAGTCAAGTAACAATTAGTCAGTTGCATGTGTTAGAGTCCTGACTAATTGTTAGTCCAACATATAAGGAAATGTCTATTGTGCCCTTGACTAATTGTTAGTCCATCTATATCTAGAAGGGAAAAGTCCAAATTACTTTCCTCAACAATTCACTTTGTCCATTCAGGTACCCAAACAAAACAATGACTTGTTTTAGTACCTCCAACAATTAACACCGGCTTAGATTAGTCCCTAAGCTGTATTAGACCTTGGTTTTGCTTACGTGTACTCTGGTTTTGGCTGAGACAAGCTCATCGCGCTAACACGTCATCTGTCTGGCGTGGAACGGGCCGAGCCCAGCCAATTAGGGGTGTAAACAGGCCGAGCCCATATGTAACTTCTGCCGCACGTCTTCAGAGCCGCCGCACATGTTCACATCCAGCCGAGTTCTTCGCCCCTCGTATCCTGCCGAACACGACGGCGCTCGCAGCTCTGATTGCCTCACCCATAAAAATGGGCCTAAAATGTTATTTCGCCCGCACACTCTGCATGTGGTCACGTAACAGCTACGATACGCGCGCATTCGTCTGGCCGGCGTCCAATGCACAAGGACAAACATTCGTGGCAATTAAGGATAGATGTTGATCATAATCACAATTGCGTAAATCAAGCTTTGAAAAGAACATCGTATTGCACTCAGGTGAACAGAATATCTAATTGCTTTATTACAAGGTCCTGACAAGAATTATGAGTAAACGACATCGATTATTAGTAACCTGACAGCCAAACATTCCTTAATTTTATACGTGTAAGGTAAACATTCTGTTGGTGCTACCGACATAACAAGCACATGGTTTACTCCATGTACGTATAGAAGAAGTTCAAAAAATCTCTAAAGCTGCAGCTATCACAATGATGAGTGTCCTTCCGAAAATTCAGTGGGCATCCTCATCATGGGATTGAGATCCAGTCTGAAGAAAAATACATGTAAGGTCGGTGTCAGTAGTGAAAACATTTGTAGATGACATTGTCATCTTGACTAGGAAAAATACTACTGCCATTTTCAGTGCTTCCTCTCAACTGATCATCACTTGTAGGCACCCACTTGTTACTTGCTCTCTTTCTTCTTTTAGTAACCTGCCATCATAGAAATCAAAAAAAATTAGTGGACAACTAGTGTTGTCGACTGAAATGTATCTCAGTTCAAGCTCACCTTCGATTTTGAACTTTCTGCAGGTGGAGTGTCTAATGCAGCTTGCATCCTTTTTCTCATCACATTCTTCTTTCCTTTTTCTGGATTTCTTGGACATTTTCTTGCATTGTGCTGATCACTTTTGCAAATCCTGCATGTTATCTTAGTGCCAACCTTAGATAATTTTGTTCCTTTTTTCCTAGCCTCTGATGGATCTCTTCTTCTCTCTTTTCTTGGCCTTCCAGGCATTTTCACATATCCAGGTGGGTGGGGTCTTGGATGGTCTGATATTGGCCAACTAGACATACCCTCCATTGGCAGCATGCAATGTTGATATATGTTGTTGTAGGTCTCAACTGTGTAGCAGTCAAGAATGTAATCCTCTGGGTTCTTGGACATAGTAAAAAGGGCAGATATTGCATGGCAACAAGGGATGCCAGCAAGTTGCCAGTACCTGGACGAGCAAGTTCTCTGTTCTACATCAACCTTGTACCTCTTATTATCATGCTTGACCTCAAATCCATCCTGACCATTCCATATTGGCATGCACTTTCCAGAATCTTCAATGTACTTATGCAACTTCTTTTGAATGTTTGGGCATATCCTCCCAGACAGTTCTGTGACTTAAACTTGTTTTGTTGTATTCGAACATAAGTCTTAATCCTTATGCCTTCGAGCATTGTGATGATTGGATGAGCCCTTACAGCAAGAATCCTATTGTTGAAGCTCTCACACATGTTCATCAGTAAGGGGTCTCAAACCCTTGTTAAGCTCCATCCCAGGAAATAACCAATGCAAAAAAACAGAATCTTTCGCACTGATGTTCATGTGCTGCTTCAAGTGCTTAATAATTTCAGAAATTGAAACCTTATCTCTCCCGATATAAGACATGGCTTCATCTCCACCAATATAGTGAGCAGACTCTCCATAATGCACAAACTGTCCACCTAAGTAAAATTGTACAGGCAGAACATTGATATTATCCATCGGACCTGAAAACAAAAGATAAAAAGTCATCAACCATATTATCATGAATGAAACTCCAAAATAACTGAAAAGATGAACAAATAAATGCCCAGAATCACCTATGTTAGGTTAGCAACAGAAATTACAGAAAAAGGGAATTCTTTTGATGCATGTGCAGAATCACCTCTGTTACTGCAGCGTTCAAAAAATGCAATTGGTTTACTGGCCACTAAAACTCTGAAGCTAGTCCTCTAATGTGGATGCCATGCTTATGCGGTTTTACCAATGTTGAATAGAATAACATGTATTCTTCCAGCCTTCAAACAGTCATACGCTATTATTAGATACCTATTTTGGCAGATGCAGGGTTAGTCCTTATTCACTTATGCAACATGGGTCTTGTATGCTAATAAGAGACAGTTCAGTTAAGTTTTAGACATGGACAATAACGTGGTCTAGATTCAGAATTTTTCTTGTGTGTGACTCAAATCTTACCTAAAAAAATATTACTCAAGTATTTCTCAGAATATAATTACAGTTCTGTTACACTTTAGAGAGATTTTGTGTGACTCACGCACAGCTGAAATTGGAATTCTTAGTCGGCGATGCACAGAAGTCAACTTTTAACATATAATTTCATTCCAAAACGACGAAATCAGTGCAATCTCCTGGAATCCAAGCCTATACCCGCACTAAAGTCAATTTTAAACATCTAATTGATTGGAAGATGACGATATCAGGGCAATCTCCAAAAATGCACATGGCGACAGAACTATAATGCCTTACTCTTCGCAATCCAATTGTTGAAAAATGCACAAGGCGATAGAACTAGAGTGTTTCGATGCCTCACCTCAACCTTGACGCTCCACGATCAGAAGGCGTCCCTCTCAATCATGTAGTCTTGCGGCGGCGGCGACACTTGACAGGAGCTGCGAGCGGCGTCGTGTTCGGCAGGATACGAGGGGCGAAGACTCTGAATACGTGCGGCAGCAGTTACATATGGGCTCGGCCTGTTTACACCCCTAATTGGCTGCGCTCGGCCCGTTCCATGCCAGACAGATGACGTGTTAGCCTGATGAGCTTGTCTCAGCCAAAACCAGAGTACACGTAAGCAAAACCAGAGTCTAATACAGCTTAGGGACTAATCTGAGCCGGTGTCAATTGTTGGAGGTACTAAAGCAAGACATTGTTTTGTTTGGGTACCTGAATGGACAAGAAGCGTTGTCTTTCCATATTTTGTTGCAATCATTAGTCCTTGTTAGTTGGGTTAAACTGGCTAATAGAATTACTATTAGTCTCTTGATGGACTAACAATTAGTCTTTTTGTTTAGAGTTTCAGGACCAAAATTAGTTAACTAACAATTAGTCTCTTAGATGCAAACAGAGGCTTAGCCTAGATGCATACACGGATTTACTTTGTTGGTATGAAAAAGATGTTTTACATCGTTATACATTGACAAGGTCTGGAACAATGATACGATGACAAGCATGTGCGGCTTACATGATAATTTTTAGCCCAAAACATTGCCATTATGGATGGTTGAAATTTGTTACGAATCTGATACTTGATCAAGGATATTTGGTTATAAATAGCATGCTACTCAAAAGGCACAATTGTTTGGTACAACCAATCAACGATTGACATCTCCCGAAATCCATGAGCAGCACGCCCTGCAAAACTTGTGTATAATCTTCGGTATTACTAGTGTTACGGGTCAACACGGCCCGTGTTATTCAAGTTTTGATTAAAATTGTTGAATTTGATCATTATTTGTTCAAAATTTCAAAGAATTTCAGACCGGAATCATGAGGTTTTCAGCCATTTTTGTTCATTTCGGTCTTACCGGTTTCGGCCGCCATTCTTTTTACTCAGAAAATTGCAAATACTGATGGTAATAATGTTAGGGTCCCTATCTGAAAAGCGACATGAAACATTAAACAAACCGAACCGAGGAAACGAAACGATTGGATTCCGCTTTCCTGTGTCTCTCCACCCCCTCTGTCCCGAAAGAGGCGGCCACCCCACCAACCAACCCACAGAAAAAATGTTTCGGCCAAAACAAGCCGCAAACGCCGCAGGCTCGCGGTTGCGGCGCGCCGATGGGCGGACACTACGCCGCAGTCGAGAGCTTCCAGAGTGGACCATGGGTCAGTCCCCCATGTCGGACTCCTCTCTACTGCACACACCTGACAGGGAAACCAGCCGCGAGAGTCGCCAAACCGCCGGCGCCGCGGCCTGCTGCCGCCCGCAGCGCAGCGCATGCCCACCACCTAGCAGCCCCTGTCTCTCTCTCTTTCGCTCTTATCCCCACCTCACTCGCTCCCTTTCCTCCTCTACAAAGACAGGACCTCCCACTGATGCACTAGAGCTTGCACCAACAAGAAGAGTGAGCTGTTGACTCTGCAAGATACCAAAGCACCCGTGACCAAAGATCAGGAAGAGAGAGGGAGAAGGAGATGAACGCGGACTTCGGCGCGCCCAAGGAGCTCGCGGGGGGCCTGCAGCAGCGGAGGGCCCTCTACCAGCCCCGCCTCCCGCCGTGCCTCCAGGTGATTCGATTTCATCGCCGTCACCTATCCCTTCGATCGCTCCCTCCCTGATCAACTCTGCTTCCGCCCCTGTCCACGCCCTGTTCTTGGATTAGTAGTTTTACCGTTAGCTGGTTGGTTGTTCTGTGAGAACTGATTTGGACTGCAATAAGTTGTCGCTGTTCTTGGCAAGATTCTGAATTTTCCATGAAGTTGGGGTTTAACTGGGTTTCTCGGTTTCTACATCAAGTCGATTTTGACCGAATTCCTTGTGCAATCAGGGAGCGACGGTGAGGGCGGAGTACGGGGACGCCACCACCACCATCGACCCCACCTGCGCCAACGTCGTCGCGGAGGCCTTCCCGCGCACCTTCGGCCAGCCGCTCGTCAGCTTCCTCGCCGACGCGGAGAAGGCGCCCCAGGAGCGCGCACCGATCAGGTCACGCTCCGAACGCCGTGCGTCCAATTATGCGCGCCGTCCCAAGATCGCGTGACACTTAATTCGATTTGATTGCTGCAGGGTGGGCGTGGTGTTCTCGGGGAGGCAGTCGCCGGGTGGGCACAACGTCGTCTGGGGCCTCAATGACGCTCTCAAAGCGTACAATCCTCAGAGTGTGTTGTACGGATTTGTTGGTAATTCTTCACCCAGTTCCTTGATATGATCAATTTGACAATCATAACCTGTGAGGGGTTGGTTCTTTCGTTCATTCATAGCTGCAAGCTTCTGAAAGAAATGTCAGGATTTTCTGTTTGATGCACTAATTTGTGCTTTTGGATAGGTGGCACCCAGGGACTGTTTGCAAACAAGACACTTGAGATCACAGACGATGTTCTTGCTTCATACAAGAACCAGGGTTGGTGCATCTGTTGTCCCCTGCTTCTTGTCCTGTTTCTGTTATTCTCGGAAAATGACGCATTTGTTTGCTTGTATGAAGGTGGTTTCGATTTGCTTGGTAGGAGTATAGACCAGATCCGCTCGACTAAGCAATTGAACGCTGCGATGACAACATGCCACAGTCTGAACTTGGATGGGCTGGTCATCATTGGAGGTAACGACCAGTAAAATTGCTCACCAAAGGGCATTAAAAATGGTTCTTTTTGTTACTTAATTTGCACATACCACAAGTGGTAACTGTTCATTTCGAAGAAAATCATATAGCATACTGATGTTGCTGGCCATCAATTAATAATGTGCAGACCATTTTGAGTTCTGTTGTATGCAATATGTTGTCAAACCTAAGTACATGTATAAATTGTAATAACAGTTAGTGAGATATGTTTTCTTGGTGCGAGAAGCCACTTGACTCTTTTAATATTGTTCCTACTCGGTCTGCAGGGGTAACCTCCAATTCAGATGCTGCACAGCTTGCAGAGACCCTTGTCCAGAATAACTGTAATACCAGGGTAGGACCCTGTTTTAGTCTAACTCCATATTTAAAATCCCTTATTGTTCGAGTATTCAATAAATTTCTAACAAACAAAGCCTCCATTAAACAGGTTGTTGGTGTGCCTGTTTCACTGAATGGTGATCTCAAGAACCAGTTTGTTGAAACAACCGTCGGATTTGATACAGTGTGCAAGGTAACCCAAAAAAAAAAAATGATTTTGCATGATAGGTCGAGCCCCTGAAGGGACATGGAATGAAATACGATGTCCCACTGTCGATCTGTCACTTGTGTCAATTTTTTTATGGAATCTTCTTTTCAGGTAAATTCTCAGCTTGTAAGCAATGTTTGCCTCGATGCGATCTCCGCTGGAAAGGTATTAGTTAATGAGCAAGAGTAAATCCTATTACTTAACACCAGAAACATTTGCTGATGTGTTTTTGCTGTACCAGTATTATTATTTCGTTCGGCTGATGGGTCGAAAAGCATCTCATGTTGCCTTTGAATGTGCGCTTCAGTCACACCCAAACATGGTATTGAACTATTGATCAAATACACAGCCATAACTTTACCATATGAAGCATTGGAGAATATATGACATCCTTTCGTTGAATTTCTCTGAGCAGCTTATCTTAGGAGAGGAGGTGGCACTGTCGAAACTTACACTGATGGAAGTCATAAATAAGATATGTGATGGAGTACAAGCAAGGGCAGAATTAGGTATGCACAGTTCTTTGTTGTGTTTGCAGCAATTAGTAAAGAAACATTTGGTAGCTTTCGATGAAGTCAACCATTTAGACATTTTAAACAAACTTATGTTTATGTTTTGAGATATGTCATGAACTAATACTCGGTTTGTATATTCAGGGAAATACCATGGGGTGCTCGTTATTCCAGAAGGACTAATAGAAAGCATTCCAGAAATGTATGCTCTTATTCAGGTATGTTTTTTCTGGCTTCCTCCTGGTCTGAATTACATGATTTCACTTCCATCTTATTGGTTTGTGTTCATATATTACAGGAAATCAATATCCTTCACAACAACAATGTTCCTGTGGCTGAGATGCCATCGCAACTGTCCCCCTGGGCAGCTGCGCTGTTTCAGTTCTTGCCACCCTTCATCAGAAGAGAGGTCTTGCATTGTTTATGAATTTGTTTTTTCTTAATATATTTGTTATGATAAGATAAACTGTAGTCTAAAATTTTTTAATGTTTTCACCCAGCTGCTCCTCCACCAAGAATCAGATAACTCTGCGCAGTTATCTCAGGTTTGTGATTTTGTGTTCTCAATTAGCTACTCGTTGAAATTTTCTTACTGCTTTCTCTCAAAAAAAATTCTTACTACTATTATAGGTGTTATAATGTTGTATACTTTTTGTTTCCAGATTGACACTGAACAACTGTTGGCTCATTTGGTGGAGACAGAAATGATAAAGAGAACAGTAAGCTTCGTTGCTGTCAATTGTTCTTGGTTCTCATCTCAGAATGTATCCATGCTGATTTTATTGTTTTGCTATTTAGAAAGAAGGAAGATACAAGGGAAAGAAGTTCAGTTCTGTCTGTCATTTCTTTGGATATCAAGCTCGAGGATCTCTACCGTCGAATTTTGACTGCGACTATGCTTATGTAAGGATTTTACCAGTGTAATTTAGAAAAAAAAACTGGTTGTCTGATGCTTATGAAAGTCCTGTTTTTGAACATCTAGACTCTTGGGCGTATCTCTCTGCATATGATAGCAGCAGGATTGACGGGGTACATGGCAACTGTGGCTAATCTGAAGGACCCTATAGACAAATGGAGATGTGCTGCTGCTCCCCTGACTGTAAGGCTGTCATTCATGATATTTGACCTTGTAATTTCTTGTTAGAACTGCTAATCTGGATTTTTCTTTCTTTCATATTCCCAAACTGAATATCTTCTTTGCCAATATCTGATCTCACCATGAGAAATTCTTTTGCTCATACTTATTTTGAACTAACTATATTAGGCGTTTCATATGCAAGAGTACTATATGTTTATGCCCTCATTACTGATCCAGTATTATTACTTCTTGTCACTACCAGGCGATGATGAGTGTCAAGAGGCATTTACGTGGCCCTGGAGCGATCCCTATAGGAAAGCCTGCAATTCATCCTTCTCCAATTGACCTGAAAGGGAAGGCTTATGAGTAAGTCCTCGCAGTAGAGATTTGAATGCTTCATTCCTGTATTCGCCAAAAAAAAAAAGATATATAATCCCTCCATGCCATGAGGATTGTCAGGATTCAAAATTAGTCTTGCAAAGAGTGCCATTCTCGCTTCTCAATACAATTCTATCTTTCTCCTCCACCCCTCCTCGTTTCCACTCTAATTTTTTGTCCCTCCTTAATTCCCATGCCCAGCTCACTAAACGACACTTATTATGAGATGGAGGGGCATTTAGTTTTAGACATTTTTTCAGTATTATATTAAATAGAATTCGCATATTATGTCGATGATAACATTTGGATAATGGACACCTGAATATAAATCAAGGTTACACGTCACTTGGCACTCAGATGGAATTTGGCAAGATATGATGCCAAATTTCTCCCTATAAATCTTATAAAAAACAGTGTGCAGTGAGCAAGCGGCACTTGGTATTTGTGTGATTTTCTGTAGCGATCAACATTGTACACAGGAAAATAACACTGTGTTCAGATATTTTAATGCATAGTTCACATTTTTTTCATATTCACATTCTTGAGAGAAACTTTTTTATTTCATATGCAATATAATTTATTTGTAAATACAAGGTTGCAACAAATGTATAGTTTGAAGGCATGATTCCAATTGGTTGTTCACCCCAAGTGTTTGTGTTTGCCTGAATGAACTGAAGTACTGAGCTGTTCCATGTATCTTTCAGATTGCTACGAGAAAAAGCTTCAAGCTTTCTCCTTGACGACTTCTATCGGACTCCAGGAGGAATTCAATTTGAAGGACCTGGTTCAGATGCAAAGCCTATCACACTTACCATTGAAAACCAAGACTACATGGGCGACATCGAGATACTGAAAGACTACCTCAGCAAGGTTCACACCTTAAACACAGTGCATTTCATCTGCCTCTCGGTAGTTTCAGATAAACTTATCGAAGTAATAGGTCTCTAACAGTTAGATACCACTGATGTACTCTCAGGTGAAGACTATACTGAAGCCTGGTTGCTCACGGGAGATCCTCAAGGCGGCAATCAGCTCTATGGCTTCAGTGACAGATGTGCTGACAGTGATGTCCCACCCCCTCAATGCTGAACTGCCTCTCTACCATTTCAACTGAGCTGGTAGCCTGCCTGTGTCCAACTTGTTGTAGAATGAGTACAGTTTTGTAACAACAGCAGATTCTGGTTCTTGGCTACCAGTATTTGGTAGCTTCCTTCTTTTTATTTTCCATTTCTGTGAGTGGAAGTTTCAGTTCATGCCAATAAATATAGAAACGGTGGTTCATCGTGCACAGTGGGTATTACAAAGGTATTGCAGGATGGAAAGACGCCATTTTTTTTTCATTGTTATCATCACAGATTCATGGTCTCAAGCAGATTTGGGAAAAGTAGTGGTAGCTCATTTATCCTCTCTTTCTGATGCGCGAAAAAGAATAGGAAGGGCTTCATCTGAATACAACAACAGTAAGGAAAGAACTTGTGTAACAGATATGAACCCGATGGGTTCCAGATTTCTTTTAAACTAACATACTGAACTGGAGTTTCAAAATGTACTTATTTAGAGGAAATAATGTGTAATAATCTTATGGACATGTACCAGAACTAAAAGCAGAATTTTGCAGCTAAAACTATTGCCGGTTCAAAAGGTTATCCTTCATACGTCCAGTTTCTCGAATTTTAACTTAAACCCTACAAGCAAATCTTGCGAAAATTTCATCCCTCGTTCACCTAGAAATGCATTCCATTTATACACACACCCCATTTTCAGTACTAGCAATTAATCATGTTGTTGGTGAGTCCTGCTTAGATGATTTGCTATTATTTATGTATATATATCAGACATAATTGGGTGCATATTGGTGAACTAAACCCGTGTGATGCATCATCATCCGGGTGTTTGGTTTGGTTGGGTGAAGAGTTGGGCCTGACGAGGTGCAACGAGAGGCTCGCCGCATGGCTCATGGAAACTAAATGAATTCCATTTTCTCGTGGGCTTGGCCCACATGTAAGCAAAGTAAATTTTTTTAAGCTTGATGGCGTGCATTCGAGCCAACCTAAGCAACCAATCAGTATCTCAATTGAGCTTGCCCCAACTACATAGAAAAATTAATCAAGGGGATGTTTGGTTGCTAGCCACACTTTGCTACACTTAGGCAAATTTGACCAAGTTAGCAAGTTTAACTTTAGTAACAAACTTTAGGCAAGATTCTTTTGGACTCCACATGTCATAGAAATGAAAATTGTGGCAAGATTTCTTTTAGCATTGCAAAGTGTGGCTTAGAAATTCTTTGCCGCACTTTTTGTGGCTTGCCACACTTGCCTAAACTTAAGTATGACAAATGGTGGCTAGAAACCAAACATCCCTCAAGCCTATCTGCATGCTCGGTCTGGTTTTGGCGCATAGACAGGAATCAATGACACACATGATGTAAGCTTTCTTGAGACTTTTGATAGTAGAAAATTATGTCTGAGGTACTTAGAAAAGTACTTAAAAAGTTTTAATATAAAGTCACATTGAAACCTTTAGAAAAAAATTCATCCGAAAATATTTTTGAATTTGATAAGAACATTTGATATAAGTTTCCTAAAGGATAAGTCACATGCAAAATCAACAGTCCTTCAGCCAGTAATATATGTTTGTGAATTGTGATTCTGGTACAATCTAATATATGCAAGTTTTTTTCTTGTTTCAAATTATTAATTCTGCTTTATTTTTAGATGAAATTTCCACGCTTAATATCATGTTCCATAATAAACCTTGATAATATTTTTACGTTAGCTCGGCTCACACAGTGAGACGGTTTTAGCCACTTCTTGTGCTGCGGTTTCGTTGCGCTAGCCAACCAATGGTGCTATGTGTCGTAGCAAAAATCTCTCCCCGGATCCACTAAACAGAAGTACAAGATAGACTGATGATAAGTACACAACATCGGGCAAGTATCCAAAACCCAAGCAGCCAAACTTTGATTCACAGAACATCTAAGGAGCAGTTGCTATTACATTATATCCTACAACATACGAGAAGAACAGGAAAGAAAAAAGGTGCCTTGAGTGGCACTTTTATTGTTGTCACGATCTCCAACACGCTGATCAGCTTATGAATTAACAGGGTGCTGATGCTTGTCGATGTCATCCAACCGCATGCAGCGCTTGTACCTGCAGGAGAACGCAAACAGAATTCAGTTCTGCTGAAGTCACATTGAATAATTCAAAAAAAAAACAATCTTGCATAGTTACAGCAGGAATGTTGCATCTGCAACCTGTTTAGTTTACAAATAAAACAATGATTCAATGTTTGAAACAAAGCTACTGCAGCCAGAGGTGTCTGTAGGAACAGGCGTAAAACACTCACTTCATATAACTGTTCCGCTAGGGAGTAAAGCATCCTTAATCACGGTGACAATTCCGCTTTTGATGAAGTATCCATCTGTCTCCCTTGCAGCTTCTTGAACATTGTCGACATTGATTATCTACAAGATTAAAAAGTCAGGAAGATCACAGAAGCTAATATAATGAAATGTTCCTGTTTGATCTTATGATTCACAAGTTTAACTATCTTTCGATGATTGAACCCTTTTAGTCATAAGAAGTTGAGTACAATTGTATGCAAATGCAGGTGTATCAAATAACGGTAATAATTTGCAGCCGGCAGACAACTGGATCAAATTAATGGCAGGCATTTTTGGGTGGAACTTGAGGGCATATGATTGCATTTACGCTGCTACAGCGCTTTTGAACAATACTCCAAAGCACACACTGATAACATGCTGCATTTTCAGTTATTTATTCAAACTTTCTGAGCACAAACTGACATGTGAACTACTATCAGCCTTTTCTTGTGGAAAAAGAACTTTACTTTGATTATTTTGTTTGAACACGGGTAAATGGGAAAAGTAAGTGTTCGTAGTCAAAGTAGTGTATATCACAGTCATACAAAAGAAAAAAAATATGAAAGGTCATGAAAGTATTTTCCTATTTAAATTGATATTAAAAAAACAATGCAAAAAATGTCAGGGAAAAAATGATACATCCGTGAAATCTTGGGCAGTACCTTCACGTTGTCTCCAATTCTAGCATTCTTGTCAATGATTGCTCTTCTAATGTGACAATTTTTGCCAATACCAATGGGAATGCCACCTTTTTCAGCAAGGAGCTTCTTATCAGCTTCAGTCTGGCACGACAAGAACACCAAGGATGAGTTCTCTTGTTACTCTGACAGTAGCATGCACACATTTGTATATATTTACCTCATAGTAGTCAGCACCCATTAACAAAGTGTCCTCTATGATAGCGCCTTCAGAAATGCAAGATCGAAGTCCAACTACAGAATGATGTATCTTGCAGTTCTACGCAAAAAATCAGGACAAAGATAATTTAGTGAACAAAGTTTTAGAAATTACTTTGGAGGAAAATATAAGCAATATCCCATTTAGGACTAAGAATGATTTGTATGCTAACGTGAAATAGAACACAATAATAATTAAACGCATCAAACTAAGAGCTCTACAATAACAGTGCTTACTTTAATAACACATCCTTCACCAATAACACTGTCTGTCACATCAGCATCGAGAACCTTTGAAGGTGGCAAGTGTCGAGGTTGAGTATATATTGGAGCCGAACGGTCATAGAAGCTGCAATCAGGTAAGCCATGTATTAAATCAAAAGGGAGTAATTGACATTCTAAACATTGATATGCATGCATCCTCTTAATCTTCAGCTACAAAACAATAAAACATGAAAGCATACCTGAAATCTGGTATTGGCTTCTTGGTTATTCCCAAATTTGCGTTATAAAATGCCTCAATGGTTCCAATATCTTCCCAGTAACCATCGTACAAGTAAGCTTGTACCTGCAGGCAACAATAATATGCCCTTAAGTTCTGTTTTGAAAGGCACCTACGAGGTGCTCAGGCACTAGACACCACCCTCTTGCCTCAGTACATATCAGTTACCAGCCTGCCTAATTGGTCATTATGTGTATAACACCATCCCTTTGCCTGCCCAGGCCTAATGCTTTTTAGAACTCTGCTCCTAAAAATGACTCACTGAAGATGAAGTATAAATGAGCATCTAATTAAAGTGCCACATGACCAGTTAGCAGCATACTATAGCACAAAAGGTTATTGGAGTATCTACTTATGACATGGCAATTTCTTTGAAAGAAGGTAAATCAATAACAACAACAACGATAATAAACATCAGTAAACTGGAGAAAAAACAAACAGCTAAAGATTCTGTGAGCTTTGCATACCCTCATTCCTATGCTTGTTGCACCTGGAATAACTTCGCTTCCAAAGTCATTGGCTCCAGGGAATTGGTCACGGAGAAGCTTAAGCATTACATCTTTGCTGAAAACATAGATGCCCATGCTAGCAATGTAAGGCATTTCCTTTGCCCTCTCATCGTCAAGGCCAAGTATGGTGGTGTCAACCTACATCAACCAGGCAGCAAGATAATGTAATGGTATTTTAAAGAAAAATATGTTTGGCACACTAAATGGTAGTTCACAATTGCATATCTCAAATGAGCTAGAAAGGCACAGAATTAGTATACCATCATTGCTTTCAACTGCTCCCCCTTAGGTTTCTCTGCAAACTCAATTATCCTCCCTTCTTCGTCAATTTTCATAAGGCCAAATGCAGTTGCACGTTTCTCATCCATTGGTAGGGCGGCAACAGTAATATCGGCATCTGTTTCTCTATGTGCCTGGATGAACTTTTCATAGTCCATCCGGTACAGGTGGTCACCAGCAAGAATGAGAAACTCCATCACATTATGCTCTTCGAATAACCACAAGTACTGCCTAACAGCGTCCGCGGTACCCTGATGATATAAGAATATAAAATAAAATCAGTACTCTCCATAAGTTACTGAAGGATCCTGTGGAAAAGTCCCATAAGGTAAATACACATTTGATAACGACATGAGTACACTTAACCCCATATTCATCAGTGATTGGAATGACATGTTCTGTCTGCGGGTCATAATTCAATGGTAATATGAAGGATACAAATGAACTCTACAGTTTTCGCAGATAGCTGGGGATATGAAATGCAGAACGAAAACAAAATGTTAACAGCCTAACACAGCTCAGTGCTCAGATCAACTAAACCCATTTATTATATATTACAAAATTCACAGCAGAATGAATGAAGGTGTATCATTTTCTTCAAATTCAATCCAAGAATTAAGTAGAACACTAGAGAACAAAGCAATGGAAATCGCTAATGAGCGTGACATTAAAATGGCTAACTTCACATTAGAGAAAACCGGAAAACACTCGAAATCAGTTGGGATACCTGAAACCAGTTAGGATTATCTGGGCTCTGCTGTGCAGCAAGGACCTCAACGAATCCCTCATTCTTGTACCCACCAATGTTGTTCCCGTACGCTCTTGACAGGTGACGGTTGAGAGAAGCGGAGTTGAACTGTGTCAACACATAGATCTTCGATATGTTGCTGTTCAGACAGTTGCTGACAGGTATATCAATAAGCCTGTAGTTGGCACCCAATGGGACAGCAGGCTTGGCACGCTTCTTTGTCAGGGGATACAGCCTAGTTCCGGCACCACCTCCAAGAATGATTCCAAGAACACTCTGAACAAACAAACAAGATGCATTAATTGAATACAGTGCTCAGGCACTAGACACCACCCTCTTGCCTCAGTACATATCAGTTCCCAGCCTGCCTAATTGGTCATTATGTGTAACACACCATCCATTTGCCTGCCCAGGCCTAATGCTTGAACACTGCTCTTAAATATGACTCTCTGAAGATGAAGTATAAATGGGCATCTAATTAAATTGCCACATGAGGAGTTAGCAGCATATTATAGCACAAAAAAGTTATTGGAGTATCTACTTATGACAAGGAAATTTCTTTGAAAGAAGGTAAATCAATAACAACAACAACGATAATAAACATCAGTAAACTGGAGAAAAAACAAACAGCTAAAGATTCTGTGAGCTTTGCATACCCTCATTCCTATGCTTGTTGCACCTGGAATAACTTCGCTTCCAAAGTCATTGGCTCCAGGGAATTGGTCACGTAGAAGCTTAAGCATTACATCTTTGCTGAAAACATAGATACCCATGCTAGCAATGTAAGGCATTTCCTTTGCCCTCTCATCGTCAAGGCCAAGTATGGTGGTGTCAACCTACATCAACCAGGCAGCAAGATAATGTAATGGTATTTAAAGGAAAAATATGTTTGGCACACTAAATGGTAGTTCACAATTGCATATCTCAAATGAGCTAGAAAGGCACAGAATTAGTATACCATCATTGCTTTCAACTGCTCCCCCTTAGGTTTCTCTGCAAACTCAATTATCCTCCCTTCTTCGTCAATTTTCATAAGGCCAAATGCAGTTGCACGTTTCTCATCCATTGGTAGGGCGGCAACAGTAATATCGGCATCTGTTTCTCTATGTGCCTGGATGAACTTTTCATAGTCCATCCGGTACAGGTGGTCACCAGCAAGAATGAGAAACTCCATCACATTATGCTCTTCGAATAACCATAAATACTGCCTCACAGCGTCTGCTGTACCCTGACAATATAATAATATAAAATAAAATCAGTACTCTCAATAAGTTACTGAAGGATCCTGTGGAAAATTCCCATAAGATAAATACACATTTGATAACGACATGAGTACACTTAAACCCATACTCATCAGTGATTGGAATGACATGTTCTGTCTGCGGGTCACAAATTCAATGGTAATACGACGGATACAAATGAACTCTACAGATTTGGCAGATAACTGGAGATATAAAATGCAGAAGGAAAACACAATGCTAACAGCCTAACACTGCTCAATGCTCAGATCAACCAAGCCCATTTATTATATATTACAAAATTCACAGCAGAATGAATGAAGGTGTATCATTTTCTTTAAATTCCGTCCAAGAATTCAGTAGAACACTAGAGAACAAAGCAATGGAAATCTCTAATGAGCATGACATTGAAATGGCACACTTCACATTACAGAAAATCGGAAAACACTCGAAATCAGTTAGGATACCTGAAACCAGTTAGGATTATCTGGGCTCTGCTGTGCAGCAAGGACCTCGACAAATCCCTCATTCTTGTACCCACCAATGTTATTCCCGTACGCTCTTGACAGGTGACGGTTGAGAGAAGCGGAGTTGAACTGTGTCAGCACGTATATCTTCGATATGTTGCTGTTCAGACAGTTGCTGACAGGTATATCAATAAGCCTGTAGTTGGCACCCAATGGGACAGCAGGCTTGGCACGCTTCTTTGTCAGGGGATACAGCCTAGTTCCGGCACCACCTCCAAGAATGATTCCAAGAACACTCTGAACAAACAAACAAAATGCATTAATTGAATACAGCCAATTGATTTAACAAAGTGATATGTATCGACAGACTGTTAATCTGCAAGAAACTAATAGCACATGAGCAAGGATGTTTAAAGAAACAAAGAACATTCAAGTATCATGATAATTACATAATGAACCAAACTAGTGACATGAAAAATGATCAAAGAAGTTGAATGGTTCAATATTATTTTGTGGCTGAGCAAACTCGCCGTCAAAAACGTCCTGTTCAGTTATGCATCGGTCCCAAATGTACTGAATCAAACACAAGAGCGTCACAACAACAACATCCTACGATTGAATTAAAAAGAGAAACTACCTCCTGCAATTGCCAAATTTATTAAAACATGATACGAATAAATAATCAGCCATCAGAAAACGTGCACGCGAGAACACAAGACGACAAGCGCAGCCGCTGATTCGCGAATCTAGATCAACAACGTGACGATAGCTGGAGAATGTGAAAAAGAAATAAAAGAAGCAATCTTTTGCGCGCACGTCCCAATTTCCCATCAGGGAAGACGAATGCGGCACCCAAGGCACGAGGTACCGCCACGAAAGACGCCGCATTTCCCGTGACGGAGGCGGCGCGGCGGGCGTACCGTGCTGGCGTCGGGGTCGAGGCAGGTCTGGGAGCTCTTGGAGTCGGACACCGCGCGCGGGGAGAAGACGAAAGGCCGCCGCCGCGCGGCCGCCGTCGACGAGACCGACACCAGGAGTCGCCGGAGGTGGACGGGGAGGCCATGGCGGCCATCGCCATTGCGCGGCGAGGAGGAAGTGGCGAGCGGCAGACTCGGCTCGGCTCACGGGCTCCCTGTGGCGACGAGAGAG
>LAPY01003744.1:2999-17892 GCA_000970635.1 Eragrostis tef
CCCCGCCGCCTCCGGGGTCCCCTGCCGATTCAGGTGAGCCCCTACAAGGCTCAATCGCCTGGAATTCCGAACCGAAACTGCCCTGGGCTGTCGGAGGCCTCGCCGTCGGGATTTTTTCCCCCTTCGTTTTTCTTCGGTGGGAGGATTGGATAGAGTTTTCTCTGGTGCTAAAAAAATGATTTCTTTCTCGTGTTTCTTGATCCAGGTGCGCTCGGCGATGGTTTTGGGGAGGGAGGTTTGAACTGTTTTGGATTGGTTTTGAGGTGGGTTTTGATGGGTTCGGAAGGGGAAGGCGGTGGCATGGGGGTGAAGAAGGTGCGGAAGAGGCAGCTGGTGATGGAGTCCAGTGACTCCGAGGCAGATGATTACTGCATCTCCACGCGACAGGAGGCTGGCGCCTCTTCTGTGGGCAATGCTGGCTCCGGCAGCCGTGGAGATAGCAGTAACTATTAGTTCTGCCAAGATTTCAGGTGTTAAGTCCAGTGAGGGAGACGGTTCAGTGAAGAATAAGGGAGGCCAGTCAGAGAGTAGTTCACAGCCTGATCCCAAGAGGATCAGAGTTGAAGCTGTCCGTGAAGGAGATGGTGGAAGCAATAAAAGTGCGTGTAAGAGTGTTACTGGTGGTAAAATCCTGCCCCGGGGGTTCCCTGCATGGCGGTTGGAGAAGCCTGAGGTAAGGGCTGGGTGGGTTCTTGATGGTGATGGAAGGGTGGAGATGAAGACTAGCAGTGGCTCAAAGATGAAGGAGAAGGTTTTGAGTTTGGATGACAAGAGGGGGAAAGTAGAGCTTCAAAGCCATGAAAAACGGACACCACTGAAGACTGAACGGGGCAAGTCTGTTGATTCCGGCAATCAGGATGTTATAATAGTGCAAGGTAAAAAAGGCCTTTTGAAGATCATGCCCAAGAACAACAAGATGATCAGTGACAATGGTGATAACAAGATTCTGTCGAAGAACACTGAGGGGGATGAGAAGGCTGTTAAAATTACAATGCCAACAAAGAGAGGGGTATTGAAGATCCTGCCGAAGAAAAATAACATGGTGTCAGAAACCAGTGATGGCAAGGTTCTCCCCAAGAATGGTAAGGCGGATGGGGAGACCAGTGATGGCAGGATTTTGGCAAAGAAGACTAAGGTGGATGAAGAGACCAGTGACGGAAAGGTTCTGACCAGTAAAACTAAGTTGGAAGGAGGGTTTGGTGGTGACAATGTGCGAAGGAAGAACTCATCCATGGACTCGAAAACTGTTGTGGAAAAGTTTCTGCCGAAGAACAGAAAGGTGGATGGCGAAACCAGGGATAGGTACAAGGGACGTGAGGAGAAAAGTGCTGCCCTTGCAGAGCCCCATAAGCAGGAGGATGCAAATGGTCAGAAGGGAGTTATGGGAAAGTTAGTCTCTCCTATTATGCTGCGAAAAAGTGATCCAAGTGTGGTGGGACTGAAGATCTCACAAAATCATCCTAAGCCCTCACTGAGTCGGAAAGATGAGATTTCTAAAGCAAATAAACACAAGAAGCTGAAAAAGAGGTTCCTTGAGCATAAAGGGTCGCCAGATAATTTATCCAAGAAGGCAAAATCAGAAGTCAATGATCTGCAAGGCATATCTGGTACACCCAAGAAGCAGGAAATGAAGAAGCCTAGGGGAGGACCTCGCAACAAGCTCAAACAGGATATTAGGAATCAGATAAAAAACATACTTCTAGGTAATGGATGGAAAATTCAGCTACGGAGCAGGAGAAACAAAGATTATGAAGACTCTGTCTACGTTTCTCCACAAGGAACTGGCTATTGGTCCATTACTAAAGCTTATGCAGTTTTCCAAGAGCAGTTTCAAAATCAACGTGACTGCTCATCTAAACTTAATAATATTGAGCTAGATGCTTCCAATGCCATATCAAAGGATGATCTAGCGATGCTGAAAAAGAATATAGTTAAGAGGAGGACCAAGCACGAAATTGATGATGCTGAGAAGAAACCTGGGGACAGCAAAAGCAGAAACCCAAAAGCCATCCTTGCCAGTTCTCGAAACAAGCATCAGAACAAGGAGGATAGAGTAAAAGCAAGCCATCGGGGTTGTGGGCTTCGTGTCCGTGGTAGTACTCGTAATATGGAAGATAACATGGATGGCTACCTTCCTTATAAATGGAAGCGAACTATATATTCATGGATGATAGATCTGGGGGTTGTTTCTGAAGACTCAAAGGTCAAATACATGAACAATAAGGGGACAAGGGCAATGCTGGAGGGTAAAATTACTAGGGTGGGTATTTACTGCGGATGCTGCTCCAAGATTCTAACAGTCGCGAAGTTTGAACTCCATGCTGGTTCGAAAGAGCAGCAGCCCTATGCACACATCTTTCTTGAAGATGGCAAGGTTTCGTTGTTGCAATGTTTACTTGATGCATGGAAGAAGCACACACAATATGAAAAGAAGGGATTTTACAAGATAGATCCTGGTGATGATCCGGATGATGATACTTGTGCCATTTGTGGTGATGGTGGTGACTTGGTCTGCTGCGACCATTGTACTTCAACTTTTCACTTGGATTGTTTAGGAATCAAGGTGAGTCTGCAAATATAATATGTGCTGCACACCTTTATTTTTATTTTTTTTATAGCCGTAGATTGAAAATGTGTTAAAGATATAGAGGAGCACATCTCTCTTGCACCATCAGCTCATTGTGATGAATACATATCTGAACATGGTTTGACACCATAATAGGGAAATTACCAACCATTTTAGAATGGAATTGCTTATATCCTTTCCTTGATTTGAACATGAGATTTTTTGGATTTGTTTTTGCTAGAATGGCATGCTATTTTTTTACTTAATTTTCTTATATCTCCCGATAATGTCTATTTTCCTACAATATCATTCTTTTATATGTCTGTTTATGCATTTCTCTTTTCAGATGCCTACTGGAGAATGGTATTGTCGCAGCTGTATATGTAGGTTCTGTGGTTCTGCTCAAGAAGATACATCCTCTCCCGAATTACTTTCTTGTGTTCAATGTTCAAGGAAATGTAAGGATTTCTAACTGTATTTGTCTCTATCTCTCTGCACGAGGATTTTGTCTTACAAAATAATTTGCAGATCACCAAGCTTGTGCATCTAGAACGGGAAGGGACACCCCAATTGATGGCTTTTGCAGTCTAGGATGTAGAAAGGTACAATGTATTCTTAGTTGTTTTGTTTAGCTGTCGCAAACATCTTTTTAAGTATTTACCTGCACTGTTTGTTTTATTTCTCCCTACTCTCCTTGCAGTCTTCCATAAAGCATGCCTTTGCGCATGCTATATACATTATTCTTACTTATGATTTACCTTGATCATGGTTCAGCGGCTGACAGTTTAGTAACAGGCAGCAAACGATTAAGACTGCCCGATTTTATGTTATTTTGTTCTTGGCGTTTAAGGAATTGATTCTCCAAACAATTGGTTTCAATATGGTTTGCACCTGCGATTACAATGTGTTTATAATTATGTCTATCTGTTTCAGTCGGTAATCTCAATTAGTCTTGTACTGTCTCTTAAGTTCTAAACAAAAGTATCATATTTTCTGTTTTTAAGTTTATATGTATATTCTGTTGTTTAGATACTGGGACACTAAACCAGCTCCATGTGTTGAAATGACACAGATTTATAAACGGCTAAACAAACTTCTTGGGGCAAAGAATAATATGGAGTCCGGATTTTCGTGGAGTCTGGTTCGCTGTTTTGCTGATGGTCAGGCCATGGCCCCCAAAAAGAAAGCACAGTTGGCACATTGCAACTCGAAGACAGCCCTTGCCTTCTCAATTATGGAAGAGTGTTTTCAGCCACATATTGATGAGAGAAGTGGGATTAATATGATTCACAATGTTGTATATAACTGTGGGTGAGTATGATGTTGCTGTTTTAATTCGTAATATAATTCCGTAACAACCAAGATAAACAAAATGATACCTGCCTGGTTATATGATTTTCCTGAACTAGCTGTAATTGCATTGGAAATTCGATATAGTTGGAAGCTAGGAATTTCATTTACTCAGTCCTCATATTTGGATCTGTAAGATCATGTATATGAGGTCATGGGGTGTGAAGTTATTATTTGCAAGCATGCACGAACTTTCCTGAAACTATCTATCATTTTTGTGTCAGTATTCTTAGGATCCACAAGATTCTTATTGCCATAGCCATAAAAAATGCACCACTTATCATGTTTTTTAATATAATAATCAATTAATGCAATTTGCGATATGCTATTGCAGGTCAGATTTCAGTCGGTTAGACTTTAGTGGCTTCTATACATTTATCTTGGAGCGGGGTGATGAAGTCATATCCGCGGCCTCTGTTAGGTATATCTTTACGTGTTTATGCTGCTGCATTTTTTGTATTAATTGTGGATTAATTTCTTGATTGCAAAGAGGTTTAGTGGTTCTCTAGAAAAAACTGACTTGTTGAGGACATGGACCAGTGCGGTTGATGGCAAGCAAATAACTCTAGGTGGCATGGTTCTAAAATTTTCATTTGTTTTTCTGCATGAATCAGGATTCATGGAACTGACATAGCAGAAATGCCATTCATAGGCACCAGGGGCATGTATAGGCACCAAGGAATGTGCCGCCGACTGCTTAATGCGATTGAATCGGTAAGTTGTTTTTTGTTCTGTATTTTAGGTCCATGTGATTATTAATGAACGGTTGTTGGTGTCACAGTTCAGATTTGAGAATTCTTGCTTCTTGGTCTTCAAATATATTTGTGCCCTTTCCTAATTCAGTTTCCATGTAGGCTGATGGTGTTGTTTCAGATTTTTTCAATAATTATGTAAAAGTCCTCATATATTGCGGAATTAATATTATCCATTTATAAGACGACTTCAGGCTTTGGCCTTCTGTTTGACTTAACAAAACTAGATTATATTTTATGAAACCACAATTTTTTTGTGTGTGTAGCACCGTGCGTGCCTTACCTTTTCAGATCTTTTGACATGCTTTGGGGTTAATCTATTGTTCTGTAGGCCCTTGGCCTTCTCGATGTTCGGAAACTGGTAATACCTGCCGTACCTGAATTGGAACATACTTGGACTAGTGTTTTTGGATTTAAGCCTGTCGATCCTTCCAAGAAACAAAAGATCAAGCTGGTAAATCTCTTGATTATTAATGGTACCGGTCTTTTAGAGAAGAGGTTGCTGCCAACAGGCACATTGGATGGACAGACCACTGCCATGCCAGGTCTGGAAACTATTCTGAGAACACTTTATCTAGTTCTCTTGCTAAGAGTATTGTAATTCTGTATTATCTTATTTTTATTTCCAGCAATGTTGTAGATTCAGACCTCAACAATGCTCATTTGTTCATGCAGCTAATGCTGTTGGATGTGATAAGACAGAAGCTCAAATGTTACATGAAGCACGTGGATCCCTGACACCTGTTCATGTTTCTCGTGATGCCGGTGTTTGCGATGATCTTGAAATTAAGTATCATGAGAATCCTCGCCCTTCAACTGATCACTCTGCCGGCTTGATATCTGAAAACCTAGCTCCTGCTGCTGAAGAAACTGAAGGAAGGACATCTCCAGTGTCCGTAGGTGATGTTAAGCTGAATACACTTCCAGGAGTTGATTGTGAAGATAACATGCAGAGCAAGTCTGACGCAGACGATATTCAAGAAGGGAAATTCACAGAAACTAATGGGAAGCTGGTTGCTGAAAATACTGTTGCAGAACAGAATCATGAAGATAAACCTATTTCCAGTCGTATAAATTCACTTGCTATTCATTTGACAGTGGATTCATGTTCTCGCTCACACAATGAGACTGGGAAAGGTGAAAATGGTCCATCTAGTGAGCTTTCTGCTGAAGCTGCTCTGATAACAGATAAAACTGATTCTAATCTGAACATCAATTGTCAATCTGCTCACTCTGCCAATAAGGGGGATACGTGTGTGGTCCCTGTTGGTGTTCCTTCAGTCACTATGGATGGAAGGCCTGATAACCATGATTTGAAAACTATAGTTGCTGATGGTTATCCCCAAAGCTCAACTGAAGCTAAAGGTTTGAATGATATAACTAACATAGTAATTGGAACATCAGCAGATGCCTATAGAGATAAAAGTATCGGTAAAGTGAACAATGCTCCTGCAGTTGACCATGGAGTGTGTATGAATGGATATCTTCAGGAAAAGGACACTATGGAGGACAAAAATGGGCCATTTTCACCAGAATTGGAATGTTCGTCTATGAGTAAAGATATGATGGAGAACTTAAATGAGTCAAAGTTGATTGAAACTGATATGGTTGAAATGAATGATTTAACTATTAAGGTGGGTACAGATGAAGGCTCCAATGATGCAGGAATAACAACTCCCACGCTTGACATTTCAAATGTAGTTTGTGGTGAAGTAATGGCTAAGCCAACTCAAACTTGTGGTGAGGGTCAACTTAATGGAGATGATGGCATACGCAGCAATGGCATGGAAAAAGACCTAGCTTATAAGGAACCTGTCAATGCATGATTGGTATTTTCTGCTACATTAGGTATCCATCTAAAGAAAGTTTATATTAGCATAGAACTTATCTTATCCTCGTTTAAAAATTCTTCTCGACATTTGCTATTTCCGTGTTGCTGGGAATGTTTTTAATGGTATGGTCTAGACAATATCCACTTATTAACGCATATGATAGTTTCAAACTGTTATATTGTTGACAAAGATTTTTTCTCGAAAACATATTGTTGACAAAGATGCCTTGGTTTTTGAATCTCAATAGATTCTAGAGTTTGAAGTACAGCAGCAATTTGGATATTTTGGAAGTGCATTCCAACATTTTTGTTTCACTAATGAAATATATAATGACTTGAGTGCATCGTGGGTTGCGGCATCCTATGAAAGTCATACCTCTGGTGCAATCATATAACTCTTACTGATTGTTAGGCCAAGCTTCATGGGAAGCCAAGTACTAGCCTTAGAAGATGTCAATTACCGCAGTTAGGGGTATTGTTGTGGAAATTGGACGATTAATACTTACTGATATATGAATACAGCTTCAACATCTCAATTCTATTATAGCAACATACTTTTCAGTTGCATGAATTATTACCTTCCTCATTTTTTATTCTTGCTTAAATTCCTTAATGTCTTTTCTGGTAGCTTTTGATTCTTGGTGTTCTTCTGTTTATACAATCATTATTTTGATGGTTTGAAAGGAAGTATTTTACTAGGCATTAACTTTGCCGGGGATTTCTTGTTAATATTTGTGAATATCTATGCTTATTTACAGCCAGTTATTCTATTTTTATACATATATTCAAGCGGTGATCTAATGCTTGCTAGAAGATGACTGGTTTGTGTTAGAATGTGTTGAATGTTGTTTTTGTGTGTGCAATCATTTTGGTGCCACTTTTGGTAACTTGTATTGGCTATGATTGAAGTTAATTGTTCTATGCTTTTAATTAGTTGGGGAGCAAATTATCTGTGTTATTTTAAATTTCTTTGGTGCACATCAAGCCCTTCAATGATCTGGCGTGATTCCATTGCCATGACAGTTTAGACTTTATTCTGTGCTAATATTATTGTGGTCCTTTCGTACTCGTTTTCTTGTTCTTCATGGTTTCTGAACTTGGAAGATCTCTTGTTTTTCATGTTCATAGGTTTTGATGCAAGGTTGGACAGTCTGGTTTTCTGTGAGAAGCATGTCTCAGTTTGTTTGCAGTTCCGCACTTCCCAACAGCCATGGCTAAAGCAACAAGCTAGTTGCATTTTGCAGCTGTGGCCCGTCAATGTTTGAAGACTTTTGGTTCTTTGCCGAGGCCGTAGAAGGGTAGATCATGAAGCTTTGTGAGCAGGCATAAGCAGCCTGCACCAGAGAACTAATATACGACCCACAAACTGGGTCAAATTTTTTGTTGTCGTACATATTTGGGAGTTCTGTTCTCCTCCCAATGCGCCTGAGTTGTCCCTGTAGATGGTTGGTATGCATGGTTAAGAACATGGACACAAACCATTGCTATTTTACCCTGTATAGCTATAATAACCCTCCTTGTCGTATGGTTCTCTTGTTGATGTGGGCAGTGTGGTAAAATTGTGGAATTGAGCTGTTGGAAGAAATTCTTTCGCTACTCCATAAGTAACCAGAATTCACAGTGACGGTTTAAGTCACTTTTACTGCTTGTCCGATGGAAAATAAAAAACCGCATGTACATATACAATTATCTCTATTGTGCGTCAAGGTCAATGTAGTGGACACTGCTAAAGGCTAGCAGGTCAAATGCTCGTTTGAGCTTAGTTTGGTAGTATCCATCTCGAGTTATGTAATCACACCGGGCTGTATACTTGTGTTGCTCGCTTATTAATTCACATGTTTTTGCACTTTTGTCCTGCTACATCGTCTACTTCTAGTTAGTATATTGCAACTTTGAAATTGAAAACAAGTCGATTTATTTTACCTTTTTTTATATACGTCGATTTTATTTTACCTTGTCGCAGAAATAAAAACACGAGCAAAATGGCCCTAACTCTCTCCGATGAAAAAAAGGAAGAGAAAATGAAATTGAATGGGCCACGTTACCAGCACCTCAAGCTCAGTCCAGCCCAACTAGCTGAATTAACAACAATCCACCCATAAGCCCATGAAACGCACGCCCCTCGATCCCACTCCCCATCCATCCTAGCCGTCGATCCACTTCGCCTAGGGTTCATTCCATCCGACACCCGCCCAACTATATAGGATCTCACCCACGCCGCCGCTAGCGAGAGAAGAAACCCTACCACGCGCAGCCGCCGCCCACCGCTACCGCTTCCTCTCTCCTCCGGCGCGTGCCCCTGCACCACCTGCCGCCGCCGCCATGGTAAGCCCCGCACCCTTTCCCGTCGCTTCGTTCTCGTCGGTGGTGATCTCGTCTGACGCGTGGATGGTTGTTTCGATTGCAGTCGCTCGTCGCGGGTGAGGACTTCCAGCACATCCTGCGTCTGCTGAACACCAACGTGGATGGCAAGCAGAAGATCATGTTCGCCATGACCTCCATCAAGGGTATCGGGCGCCGCTTCTCCAACATCGTCTGCAAGAAGGCCGACATCGACATGAACAAGCGGTCAGTTCTATGATGCCTTGGTTTATACAGTCAACTGCGTGCGTTGGATCGTTAGAGTTGGTAGCGTAGAGTGAGTCGCAGTGTGATTTGTGCTTGGTTCGTGGCAAGTACTCAATTTGGTAGGTGGATCGTTAGAGCCTAGAGGTGATTGGTATGTGGCAAAATAGCTCATTTGGACATTGCTAGTGGACGTCAATTGCATCTTCAGCTTGGTATAGGTTGGCTGCAACATATTTTAGGCTAACAATTAGGATTTTTAAATGAATTCTACTGCGTGATGGATTAAATGGTCAGATAGATTTGCATAGGATGTAGAGTATAAATTATCTTGTGCTTGGCATCATTTAGGTTGTGTGTACCTGTTTGCTTAGCACACAATAACTTAATGGTCACACTTGAAAAGGTCTTTGTAATGTCAAACGCAACTGAACATTCAATTTGAAAAGGGTCTTGAGAACTGCAAGTTTCAGCATTGTGCGTATTGTGGAATTCTGAAGACAATCTTGAATTACAGTTTTTGATCTATTGATTTCTGGAAAATGTTTTCACATGCCATTGAAGTAGTGTAAACTTAGTATTTAGATTCTGACCTTAGTCGGGGAAGAGTTTGCTTCTATAATTACCAATTGAAAATGAAAATACATTGCATTTTGGGCGGCCATCTTAGTCAAGTTGAGAAATGGTAGCCCAGTCTGATTTGAAAATTAGGCAATTTGGGTGGTATTTTTATGTTGTAGCTGCTGATTGTGCTTTGTTAGGACTCCAATCAATGGTGTTCTAGATCAACCTGAATGTAATCTGAGAAAACTATTGTGAATTCAATTACTAGACTTATTTCATCTTGATTACCAACTATTGTAAAATTGAAATACTTGTCGATAATTGTTGCTTTTTCAAACAATAATTTAGTTTGATGTTCATGAAACTGGAGATTAATAACCAACTGTGTCCATGTATGTTTTTTTTTTCTTTTTGCATCTGTAGCATCTCTGACAGTTACATCTATGTAGGGCTGGTGAGCTGACCCCAGAGGAGCTTGAGCGCCTCATGACCGTGGTTGCGAACCCCCGCCAGTTCAAGGTTCCGGATTGGTTCCTGAACAGGAAGAAGGACTACAAGGATGGTAGGTTCTCCCAGGTTGTCTCTAACGCCCTCGACATGAAGCTCAGGGATGACCTTGAGAGGCTGAAGAAGATCAGGTTAGTCTTGTACTCGTACACATGGATTTTTGTTCATTGAAACACTATCTGCATTTGTCAGCACTAGTCATGTTATTTCTGGTAGCCTTTATTCTTTTTTCATCATCACAAAGTAAATAACTATTTTTTGTTCTCCAGGAACCACCGTGGTCTGCGTCACTACTGGGGCCTCCGTGTCCGTGGACAACACACCAAGACCACTGGCAGGCGTGGAAAGACTGTTGGTGTCTCGAAGAAGAGATAAACCCTGTCTCAAGGCACAGCACTGGTGGCTTATCTTCAGAATGTCTTTATCAACACCAGTCTTTGCGTTATATTTTGCTGGAGGATGTTTGTGTTAGGGTAGATGATGAGTTGTTTCGGTGTATGAAACCTGGATATATTTGTAACTCGTTGGTACCTCGTTAAATGCTCTCTGAACCGGGTGAAGTTTTGATTGAGAAAAAATGACATGTGGGTCGCTAAATTCTGAATTCCTCAACTCTGGCTTTGCGGTGTTTTCTTTTAGCTGTCTACATATGTGTTTGCTTGAATTGAGTGCCATGCTGCTCGTCCCAAGCTACTTTTCCATAAACCAGGCCTGGTCTATCATTTCTCACTCACTAGATTAGATGATGGATTTGCACGTACGCTGCTCGTGTACTCGGATATTGCATCTTCACCAGAGCAACGTATCGTAACTTTTTTAGTTCTGAAAAAAAGCGGATTGTCACCCCGTCTGTCAGGACTCAGGAGGAACCCGGAGCGAATGAATTCGGGATTCCGGATCGGGCTCGGAAAGGCCAGTTCGGATTTCCAGTTTGAAATCGAGGTGGATGGAGCACCGACGTTGTGGGCCGGTAAGTATCCTCGGGCAGGGCAGCGTGCGAAGCCCAACGCTTCCTTCCATTAGCCGCGAAATCGCGACACCGCTTCACCGAGGCGTCGGCGGCATGGCACAGCCCAGGCTCCGTCCTCGACCGGCGGCTACACCATCCTCGCCTCCGACGACTCACCATCAGCGGATCCGGCGCTTCCGCCCCCGCCGTCGCCCGAGCACGTCGTCGTTGACATCCCGTGCGCCGGCACCGTCGTCGTTGGCGCCACTGCACCGCGGCTCGCGGTCCCGTACGCCGCCGTGCTCGTCGACGCCGCCGCCCGCCACCGTGAGCCCGTTCGTGAGGGAGCTGGTGAGGACGCTGTGGCTCGGGTACGTGGTGGTGGGCGTGCCCGTTCTGGTCCTGCTTCAGGCCGTGACCCAGAAGCCTGGCCTGCCGTTCCTGAAGCTGGCGATGTTCTTCGCCGCGGTGTTTATGGTCCCCATGTTCGCCCTCTGGATCGCCGACGAGCGGGAGAGGATGAAGGCGAAGGCCGGCGGTCAGCAGAGACGGTGATGTCCCTGCCACGTCGGTGTTGTTCTTCAGAGGAGGGAGCTTCCAATTTTTTATGGGCCCGTCAGGAGCCGGAGCCTGCTCCGTCAAAGAGCGTCGACCTCTCTCACTTCCATTGATATCGAGAAGGGACAGTGCCACTCATTGCTTGGTGATTGATTCCACCAGTCCTTAAATTTTCACAATAATTGTTCTTGATTGATTGTTGCCTGTAATCCATCTGAACCTGTAATGTAAGCGCCAACTTAGACAGTGGGCTTCTGATGAATGAAAGGAATAAGGCGCGGATTGTAACTTTTTGCGTCTTTGATGATGCCAACTCTGCGGCATCAAACCTGTAATATGCTGTATTCTTCATTGGGCAAAACTCATGTTATTTGCCTTAAAAAGTTGCTGATTGCGCCATGCGTCACAGGTTTTGATCGGAAAAATTCAGCTGCAAACTTACTGCTCGGGTTGGGAAGTTAAGCTACTAACCGAACCAGATGCACATGGCCTAGGATGTTCATGTGCTCCTAGAAAAACCATGAACGTTTCTTTAGTTTTATTCCCTAAGCAAGGTTTTGGAGATGGAACAGTAGGTCGCAGGGAGGAAACAAAGTTCCCACGACTCGGTTAGGATTTCAGAGAAAAGAATGTGCTACTCGTGTTAATTTAAAATTATCATTCGCCTGTTTCGTTCACTAAGTCAAAATAAGTCATGTACCGAATCGATTTGGTTCATGGTAGAAACGTGGAAACTCATCCTCTATCTGATGCCGCAATAACCTGAAGACCTTGTTCTCAGCTTCCAAAGTACTGATCGGAACAATTAGCAGATGTCTAGAGATTTGGTTTCAAGAAAAAAAAAATTGTAAACTGCTTGTTAATCATAAAGTCAAATTCAATTGTTAATTTATGACATCATATTGCTTGGGTTGTTGGTCGCGATGGTAGCATATTCCGCCGCCAGAGCAGAGAGAATCTGACAGATGCTGCAACCAGGCCGAGCGTCTATCACAATTGTGCACAAGCATGCGGTACGCCCAAAAAATACCAGATTTCTCGTAATGCCGTTAGGCCTGTTTTTCTACCACCACATCAGAGGAATCAAAGGCCAGGCCTGCTTTCCATAATTTAATGTCTTGAAATCAGCTAGGACATCTCTGTTACAAATCTACTCACCAGTTTTCAAATTCATGTAAACCGACGCCACTTTGTCTGGTTGCTCCAATCAAGGAAATTAGTTATACCGTACCATGTTGCTATTTCTGTAGTGCCCAAGCATCAATCAGAGCTGTTAGTAGGAAAGAGTTGGCCACCAATTTGAAGCGCCAAGAATCCAAGACCACCCTATATAAAGCCGCGGAAAAGGCAAGTCCACAACCAACAAGCTCAGCTCACAAGCATAGCATAGAAGAAGCACACACGTGCAAAAGCACAAAAACAGGAAAAATCCTTTGCATTACGATGGCCTCATCATCAAGAGCGCTGAGCCTTCTCGTGGCAGCTGCGGCCGTGCTGCTCCTCGCTCCCCACGGCGCCTGGGCGCAGCCTTCATCGTCGTCGCCCGCGCCGTCGTCGGGCGGCGGCGGCAGCTGCATGACGGAGATGTTGAGCCTGGCGCCGTGCCTGGGCTACATGTCCGGCAACGCGTCCAAGCCGAGCTCGTCGTGCTGCTCGTCGCTCTCGGCCGTGGTGGCGTCCAACCCGCGGTGCCTCTGCATGGTGCTCGGCGGCGGCGCCTCCTCGCTCGGCGTCACCATCAACAACACGCGCGCCCTCGAGCTCCCCGCCGCCTGCGACGTCAAGACGCCGCCGCCCAGCCAGTGCAAATGTGAGCTAGCTAGCTAACCAATACATAGTAGTCGATCGATTCGTTCGCTTTTCCCTTTTGCCATGGCTGATACGATCGAGCTGATCGAGCTGTCTTGCAGCCGTCGGCGTACCTGTGGCGTCTCCAGCGGCACCTGCCACGCCGTCCACCATGACTCCGCCGGCGAACCCTGCGACAACGCCGTCAGTGCCTACTGCTGCTCCTGCAGGTGTTTATGCAAATCATTGTTTTTCGATTTAAAAAACACAGCAATTTAACTTCGTTAGCTGAATGAATGGTGGACTAACTTAATTTGTGTTGTGCCACACCGGTTCATGCACGCAGGAACCGGGACGAAGGCGACCCAGACAGCACAATCTTCCGGCGGCCGGAGCACTACCGGCAAGGCCGCGTCAGTTCTTCCCGTCACTGCTGCCATCCTTTCAGCAGCATTTGCCCTGCTCCAAGCTTGACACATAAATGCATCGCACGGTTTAGTTCAATTTGGATGCTTTCATGTGTGTGAATCGATTTTTTTATTTCAATTTGTGTGGTGGTGCTTTGTATATCTCGCCTGGCATGTTTAAAATGCATGCTGGCGTCTTCTTGGAGGTCACTCAGTTGGCATCTGTGCGTCCTGTATACTTGCTGAACATTTATTTGATGTGTCATGATTCAAAGGAACCTTCCTCAAAAATAAAGATCAATCGTTTGGTAGTCGCTCGCATCTATCAATTGTCTGAGAGCTGAAGAGATGGTTATGCGAATAGTCGGACACAAGAAAACAAAACTACTCGATCCAATTTTGATAAGTTTGCCACAACTATTAAGGCTTGACAACCTAGAATATTGAGACTGTAACAGCAACCACAAAAAAGACTAAAACATGCCCTCAAAAAAAAAAACAAACAAAAAAGACTAAAACAAGATCAGGCGTCCTCAGCTGCAGCATAAATTGCAGGATAATTCTTACAACAAAGTTACTAGTTGCATGCTGTAGAAGTTTGGTTAGAAACACAGACACTCAAAAAAGTGATTACAGGCACGACATAAAACGTTTTACTTCAACTACATAAATAATTTTGAACTTATCCAATGTCAATCAGCTGCAACAAGTATCACAGAGCAGTAAAAATCGACGATATTTGAAGTCAAATTCCTTTGTGCTACTTTAATCGAACAAGACCCCAACTCCCTAACTGCTGCTACATGGTTGCCTTTAGGTATTAGCCAAGAAATTATTCAATCTTGAAACAATTAATCAATATCGTACCACATAAGTTGGGCGGCATTAGGATTTTTTTATACCTATTTATTAGACCAATAATAAGCAAATCATGCAATGTTCCTTACATTAGGATGCTAGGACTTTAGTACAAATGCAGGATAATATTATATCGTCAGTCATATAGTTCAGGGGACTCTGTAATGATCCATAAATCGCGTAATAACTTCGTATAGC
>LAPY01003744.1:42802-53432 GCA_000970635.1 Eragrostis tef
CGCCGCCACAGTGCCAGGAGAACCGGTGCATCAACGCGACCAACGGCCCGGGGTATTTCTGCGACTGCCAGGAGCATTTCGCCGGCAACCCTTACGTCTTTGGTGGATGCCAAGGTGCGTACGTAGTACAGCTGATCTGTGCATTACAATATATATATCCTCTCCGCAACCGCAACAACAATATGATGTCGAGATGCACCAAGGGCTACATACATGTATATCTCCGTTGTTTTTTCGCAGATATAGACGAGTGTGCTCTCCGGGAGCAGAACCCACAGTATCGGGATCGATATCCTTGCGACGGGATCTGCAAGAACAGAATTGGATCAGGCTACGATTGCCTGTGCAAACGTGGAATGAAAGGAGACGCCAAAAAGGGAACCTGCACAGACATATTCCCCACATTTGCAAAAGGGGTCGTAGGTATACTCTTGATTTTCACTATCTTCTTTTTCTTTTTTTTTTAAAATCTAGAACGCGCTTTGTGTGTATTTCATTCATGAGTGAAATACACCGAAGTTCTTTAAACTATTTCGAGTGTGTCATTCAGGTCCACGAACTCTCAAACCGCACATCCATGTCCTCAAACTATAAAAACCGTTCACCGGCAGTCCATACCGGTTTTGAGCACGGTTTTGACTTTGAAAAATTGCAAAAAGGCCCTGCGTCTACCGTTCTTCCTGCACACGAGCCCCCGGCCATGCATCTGGCTTTTGATGGCATATATGATCTTGGTACCGAGCGTCTCGGGTCGATGCACCGGTCGCTCTCGCAGAACGCGGCCACCAGCTCCATCTCCGCCGCCGCGAGCACCTCCAGCCGGGCGACGGACTCGAAGCGAAACATGATCGCCAGCGCCTGCAGCGCCGGCTTGACCAGGCACTCACCGGGCCACTCCAGGAAGCACCTGACCTATCACAACGGTAAACTCCAGCAAGTAATGCTAAGAAAGCTACCATGGTCGGGGGTTCGGGTGCGAGAAGGACAGTAAACTTGGGGGCATTTTTGCAATTCTTTAAAGTCAAAACCGTGCTCAAAACCGGTATGGACTGCCGGTGAATGGTTTTGATAGTTTGAGGACCTGAATGTGCAGTTTGAGAGTTCGTGGACCTAGGTGACACACTTAAAATAGTTTACGGACTTCCGGTGCATTTTACTCTTCATTAATTAAAGAGAGGAGAAGAAACAGGCGACCTAGCTGCGGGGCTATGCCCCGGGCATTAAGGCAGCTGCCTGCCTCAACCAGACTGCAGTATGAAAATTCCTTCTAGCTAATTGCGCTAGTTCGTACGCTACTTTGTTTCGCTCCCTATTTACCTGAACGGAGGAAGGTTTTTGACACCTACTCGATCGCGCATACTTCATAAACGAAGCAGTCTAATTAATAAAAAGAATATTTTTGCAGTTAAGGATTGACTATTATTTTTGTTATTCAAACAAAAAATGCCAGACAACACATGCACCTACGAGTTAGTTTCCTCAGAGACATCTGCAAAAGTTGTCACTTTCTGAACTCACATGCTTGAATAATGTGAGCGTTAAGATTTCAACTCTGATTAGCATCACCATTTCGTCAACACTTTAATGATAAAACATCCTTTTTACTATTTCTTTTTTTCTACATGTAGGCACAGTCGGTGGTGTTTTTGTCTTGGCAGTTGTACTGTTCATTGTTCTACTTCGCAGAGAGAAACATAAATGAGAGAGTTTTTTAAGAAGAATGGTGGTCCTCTCCTGGAGAATGTCCATAACATAAAATTATTCAAAAAGGAGGAGCTCGATCCAATTTTAAAAAAGTGGAAAATTCATTGGAAAAGGTTTCTTCAGTGAAGTTTTCGTGGGTTTCCTTAGTGACCAAAAGGCTGTAGCACTGAAAAAGCCTATTAATGTGAACATGACACACAAGGAGCAGTTCGCAAATGAGATCATCATCCAGTCCCGAGTTATCCACAAGAATATAGTCAGGCTCATAGGTTGCTGCCTAGAAGTCGATATACCACTATTGGTCTATGAGTTTGTCTCAAAAGGGAGCCTTCATGATATTCTTCACGGAAGTGGAAGGATGCAACTAAATTTGGATGTTCGTTTAAATATTGCTGCAGAATCAGCTGAAGCTCTGGCCTATATGCATTCGAAAACCACTACTGCAATCCTGCACGGTGATGTTAAACCAGCTAATATACTTTTAGATGACAACTTCACACCAAAGATATCTGACTTTGGGATATCAAGGCTGCTGGGTACTGCACGGCACACAAATTATGTCATCGGTGACAGGAGTTACATGGACCCAATATATCTGCAGACAGGCCTATTAACTAAGAAAAGTGATGTCTACAGTTTTGGAATTGTACTCTTGGAAATCATTACAAGGAAGAAATCAACATATGCCGATAAGAATAGCTTGGTTATGAACTTTCTTGATGCTAATATAGGTCAGAATGTGGCAACTGAGCTATTTGACATGGAAATTGTAGAAACAGGAAACATTGAGCTTCTTGATAATCTTGCAAGGCTTGCTGTGGAATGTCTAAACCTTGATGTTGACCGAAGACCAGAGATGACAGATGTGGCAGAGCGTCTCCTCATGATGAAGAGATCTCGGACAAAGAATTTAGCAAATGTATGGCAATAAGTTCAAACATTTAATTTCTTTTATGTATAGGACATGTATATGGTGTGAAATATGTGTTAATGTGTTTTTCTAATTAATAAGCAACCGTTGTTGTCTCTTTTTTTTCTATAAATAGTTTACCGTATATGGGCTGCACATATATGTACCGTAACCAAATATATGTTTTCATATAGTTTAAAGTAGTACTAAGCAGCTTCTTGATCATACTACTGACCATATATATGTACTCCACTCCGTCCAAAAATATAAGCCTTCGTTCACTGGCATGCATAAAGTTTGACCATTCGTATTATTCCAAATATTTATGAAAATATAAAAACAATTAAGTTATACTTAAACGATATCCAGTGATAGAATAAGTCATAATAAAATAAATAATATTTTCATAATCTTTTTTAATAAGACGAATGATCAACTTGATGTCTGTCAATCAACCAATGCATATATTTCTGGATAATATTTTACATAGGTTTACAGGAACATGACAAGAACAATACTTAAGTTTTACACTCCTTGCAAATGCGCGCGGGAGTATAAAACACTACTCGTAGCGCTGTCAACACGTTGGTGCAGTTTTGGCGCTACAGCACAGCAGCACGCGCACACTGTTTCTCAGCCTTTCCCAATGAAGCCTTGTGCCTAAGAACGTCTCGAAAGGTAGCGATAATGTTGCATTTTCACCTCATCAAAGAGTCAATGTAAGAGTTTATACTGACTCTAAATTAATGCTTGGCCATGTCAGTAAATACTAGAGACTTGTAAGTAAGAGCTAGCTCAATAAATCCTATGTGGATCACTAACTCTTAGAGAACTATTGGGAACGCTCCAATGCACGGACAAAGTATGGTCATTCCCAAGACTTCTCCTTCATCTTGAATGCTTCTTTAGTTTCCTCTAGCACGCTAGTAATTCCCCTTGCTTGCTCTCTGCTTAGAAGAATCTCACTCCTTTCTCTATCTTGTTCTTCTCTTCTTGATGTTTATTTTTACAAGGAAGAAGTCTATTTTACTACCCTCAAGTATCCATGTAGTTCACTTAACCCTCTAAACTAATTTTTGGTCCATTTTACTCCCTCTAACTATTTAGAATGGTTCAATTTACTCTCTCATGAAATTTCTCTTTTTTGTATCTCTAGGTACGCATCATGTTTGAGTGTGAAATTTTGTGAGATTATAGTTTAAAACATATCTTACGTTAAAAAAATGTTTAAAGAATTTTTTTAAATTTTTTTGTATGTGAAAACTATACAATACAAATTCGACATATAGATAGAATAATCCAAGCAAATATTTCTTAAAAAAACTGAAACAATTTTTCTAGCATAGAGGATGATGACATCTACTATCCTACAAAATTTGAGCTTCAAATATAACTTGTACAAAGAGAAACAAAAAAGTAAAAATTCACGAGAGAGTTAAAACTTAGTTTAGGGGGTTAAGTGAACATCATGAATACTTGAGGGTAGTAAAGTGGACTTCTTCCTTTTTTTAAAAAAAAACATAATTAAAGAAGACCAAGGAAGATCAGTATAGGACCTCGTTATTTCAACTTAAGATTATGAATTGTGGATTCTATAGAATCTGAAGACAGGCCGCTCCAGATTCCACAATCAATCGATATGGTCTGGGTCAACTTTACCAGATCGTGCCACACCTGTTTACCACTATGCCACTACGAGCATGAGACAATCCACAATGATCCAATGCAACTGTGGAATTCAGACAAATAAACAAGCCATAGTATGAACGTGAATAGGCCCTCGGATTTCACAACCTTCGATTCTACAATCAACAATTCAAAAGTTGAATTGTACAAGAATCTAAAGCTGAAACAAACATGTGTTCAATAGGAGTCCATGTCCCACAATGGAGTCCAGACTCGATTTTTCAAGCATGCAGCCAACATTTTGGTCAGAAGTCCAAGTCCACTGTGTTGATTAACCATGACTGAACGAGCCAGGTCAATTAAGATTAAGATAATCACCTTTTTTGAACTAGTGGAACATTTCCTCTCAACGGATGAGATTACACCTGGAGCTCAAGTGCTCCTAAGAAAATCCGCTTTACTATTTCCACCACCTTCTATGAATAAGTAGTTTTTCTAATGCAGCATACTCTCGGTCAGGGTTCATAAAACTGCTACAATAGCAGTTTTGTGAACAGTAAAAAAACAAGCCATAAACTGACAAAATAGATCGAAAACTGATTTGACACAATATGTAGGTTCGGTTTATTAAAGGAACGGTTTCTCTTCTTTTTTTTTTGAAAACCGACAATCTTTTGTCGGTTTTGCAAACCTTGATATCGGTACATAATTGTATAATGCTTCTGTTCTCAATTATTTTGACATGCTGGAATTCATGTCGATCGACCTGAATATTGCATGACTATATTTGTCTATAAAAATGCGCTCAAGTTTATTTTTATTTAAAGTTACAGAAAGTGGCGATTGTAAGTCATGTTTTGGAGATGTTGAATACTGAATGTCATCGCAAAAAGAAAAAGAATACTGAATAATCGAAAGGTCATAATAAATTAAAAAAAGAAATGGAGTACTGTCGCCGTTCCTTAATATAAGGCGTTTTGGAGTTCAAATTTTTTTTCTTAAATATAGGACGTTTCACATATAGGACAAACTCCGAGGTTGGTGGGAGGGTTGATGGAGGGATGGGTTGAGGTAAAAATAAAAGACATGATAATTTTGTAACACCTTGACTATTCTTGTGTTTAAAAGCTAGAAATGCCTATATTTCAGGACGGATGGAGTATATCACTGAAAGCAGAATCTCAAAGAAACAAATTTGGCCCATAAAGTAAATTTTTTTAGACATCCGACCTTTATTACTCACTGTGAGCATATGAGTTACATACGCCCTCAGGCGGAGATAGCAGCCAGCCCATAAAGTAAGTACCTACTCTGTCTAGCGAAGTGGGCCGGGGCTGGTACGACGGTGCGCTATAGAGGTAGAGTTTACGTACGTGTATTCATAGAAGTGAGTGTAAGTGCGTGTTGTTGTGAGCGTGAATGCACTGTGTAATTCTTTATAAAAAAAAAGAGGCTGCTGAAAATCAGTCTGTCCGCCTGGTCGGTGACACGGGCCAGGAGTTGGCCACCAACAAAAGTACAAAACTCCAAGTGCACCGCTGCTTACCAACCACGAACTGTACTGCACCAACACACGCAAACCTCCTCCATCTCCCTTGACCAACGTGCGACTGCTATTTTGAGTCAGGGACCTGTTGCGTCGTCCCTAATAGGGAGTATTATTTGGAATGGACATGCCGCACGTGTACAGTGTACTTGTTCAGTTCAGAAGAATCCCATGCAGCCATCACTCATCATTGTCAACAAGGAACAGAGGAGGTAGATATGGTTTGAGTTTGGTCACCTATCCTAACAGATCAATCTATCGATCGAGATAGCTCTTCGATCTATAAAAGACACGGCACATTCGTTAGTCTCGATCACTAATCAGCAAAGGATCGAAGAAAGCTGGTCTATCTATCTACACTTCTACAGTACTGAAGAGCCACATCGTCACAACCTCTGTTCCCTGAAACCTTGGCGATTGCTCGAACCATGGCTCGCGGATTGTCCTCTGTGGGCGTTCTGGCGGTGATGGTCGCCGCGATCGCTTTCGCGGCGCCCCGTTGCGCCGCGCAGACGTCCGGCTGCACGACGTCCATCTTGAGCCTGTCGCCGTGCCTCTCGTTCACGACGGGGAGCTCGTCGGCGCCGAGCTCGCCGTGCTGCTCGGCGCTGGCGAGCGTGGTACAGGGCGCGCCGCGGTGCCTCTGCGCGGTGCTCGGCGGCGGCGCGACGGCGGCGCTCGGGGTCACCGTCAACACCACCCGGGCGCTGGAGCTGCCCGGCAAGTGCAAGATACAGACGCCGGCTGTCAGCCAGTGCAACGGTGAGCTAACGCGTACTCAATCTCCATGCGTGTCTCCAACACTGCTCTGCTCTGCACTGTTGCGGACAGAGTGCTACTGCTTTGTTTGCAGCCAGTACAACTGATGAATATCTCTCAACGCCATTGTATGTTTGCAGCTGTGGGCGGCGCTCCTGCGGCGACTCCCGGTGCCGGGTCTGCGTCTCCCGCGGCGCCGGCGCCCACCGCCGAGGCTCCTGCGGCGCCGGCTCCGGCAGCTCACAGCACGACAGGTGAAGGGCGATGACACCCGTTCAAGAGGGGATTGCATAAGTAGTAGTAGCTTCTTGATAAGTACACTGACAGTTAAGATTATGTTCACAATGCAGGAGCGGGATCAAAGGCGACTCCGGCGACGGGTGCCGTCTCTTCGCACGCCGGCGTCACTAAATCCGCCGCGGTCTCCGTCTCTTTCGTCGTCGCCTTCGCTTTGCTGATGGCTCTCTGAGTTCAGTACTAGTTACCATGCATATTTTGTTTCGTTGTGTACTCCATTCTTTAGTCATTGGATTGTTAGTGGTATGTGTTTCTGTATGTACAAATGATGATATGTAAATTACAAGTGTGCACGAATCGATAATCGTTCTTTAGTTTTTTGTATATCAGGACTGGAACTGAATACATATATTACATACAAGGGACGCTTCTGAATGTACATCAGACAGAACTATATACGACACGTGAAAAAGAACTTATGCAAAGCTTAAGCAAGCTCTCAAAACAATCAAATTCATAGACGAAAAATCACATCGACGTCAATCAAATGGCAGAGAGTCGCAGCATCTTTGCTACAGAAACTAGGAGAAATCAACTACCGAGACCGGTGGAACAATGAAGAATAATCTAGACTGCTGTTTGTGCCAAGTTTGGAACGAGAAACCATCTCGAGTTATTTATGCATATGCATGGATCCTTTCCATAAATAGATGCTGCAAGCAAAGGCTATCTGGACTCAACACCATATGACCAAACACCTGTGTGGTTCGGGAGAGCACGGAGGATCCCGGCAACACCACAGCTTAGGCCCTCCTCTTCCTCCTTCGCCACCCTAGAACAAACCACTTTCCACTGACCTATCAAAATTTTCGACATAGCTTCACTGTTAACAGGAATTGCTCAGCGACAGGAGGGGATTGTCAGCGGCCTGAGAATGGCCGCAAGGAAGATAGGGACCGCCGCTGTCATCAGTCTGACAGTGGTGCTTCTGGCTTCCTCGCAGGCCGAGGCGCAGAGCAATGGCTGCTCGAGCGTGATGATGACCCTCTCCCCGTGCTTGGACTTCATCTCCAGCAAGTCCCCAAGCCCAGGGATCTCCTGCTGCTCCGTGCTCGCCGGTATCGTCCAGTCTGACCCCCGGTGCCTCTGCATGATTCTGGATGGCAGCGCGGCTTCCTTAGGCATGTCCATCAACCAGACGAGGGCACTAGAGCTCCCTGGAGTCTGCAAGGTCCAAGCACCACCAATTAGCCAATGCACAGGTATATTATAGTCCGATGCAAATAATAATAAGTTTTTGTCGCTTTAATCTCACCAGGCATGAATGCATGGCTGCCTGATTTCAGCGGTTCCAGGTCCACAGGGAGCAGTAACACCAACACCTTCCAGTGGCATACCAGCAATAGAGGAGGAAGCTGACGCAGCTGCAGAAGCACCATCAGGTGAAGTCATTGGTGACATAAATTTGTTTATTTTAGGTGCTTCAGACAAGACGACCATTCTTCTCCAATACAAAGTGGCAAACCAACTTTTACATTCAACTCTACAGGATGAAAATATGGTTCATTAAGCTGCAAAATTAAAGATTCTAATTACATTGCTTTCAGACTTCTGATGGCCATGCAAAGATCCCTCCAGCGCTAACCAATTGTCCCTATATGATATATTTTTATCAACACTTCAAAAAGATTATATGCAGCAGTTAGAATGTTTATAACATTTCAGTGCAGCACGAAATGGTCTACAGTTGTTTGTTAATTTCAACTCCAAAGTATGCTGACAATCATGGAGGATCTGGTTATCAATTGAAGCATTCAAACACGCTTGACCTGACTAGCTTGTTTGATGTTTTGCAGGAAACACAACCTCGAGCTCCACAAACTCAAAGAATACAGCAAGTTTAATGGCCGCAATGCTTATGCCTGCTTGTGCATTGCTCTATGTCTTCTAAGTATTGGAATAACTGCTTCACTGGCTATGTCACCATGCAGGAGTTACTTCCTAGCTGACTAATTATGATTCTTCATTGTGCCATATTTTCTGGGTCTCTAACGTGTCTCATAAAAAAGATACATGCAGTCTATTTCAACGGAATTTTCACAGATGTAAAACAGGTCCCACAAAATTCCAGTGATAACTTTTTAGGGAAATAAAGTAGGTGAGGCCCCTATTATGCCAACATTAGTCATACATATATAAAAGGAACAGAACATTCAAGTGATATTAACTTTAAGTCAACCAAATATTTCCCACCCTCTCTTCTTGCTTTAGATAATGTTCTGAGTTAATCTCTACATATTATGCCATCCTGGTCTCAAGCAGAAATCTCAGGATCAAGCTAATTCTCACAAATTTCAGATATACATTATATATTTCAGAAAAATATTGTTGTCCTATTTGCTGTTCAAAGAGTATCCTGTTAGAGCGTGCTACTGCTGATGTGTCCGCATTAAAAAGTTAAGCGAAACTCCATTTGGAGCCATCAACTTTGCCATAGGTTATAAACGAAAAGTTAACCACAGTGAGTTAGGACAATTTTCTTAGATATGTAGTATTCAATAAGACGACCTGGCCAAGATATGCATTTACAAATCTGGTGATGAACTTTCCAGGAAAATGGAACCTTGTTATGCATTTCAGGCAATTATTTACTGATTCATGCAACTACTAGCTAACATATTGTTGAAGAAAATGAGTAAGCCACATATTTATGGTAACAAAGATGATACTCATAATAAGAAAAAACGAAATAGAGCACACTAAACATACCATTACCAGCTTGCAATGTGGACTGTGGAGAACATCTCAGCATTATATTAGCCCGCATAAAAAAGGGGATCAAAAATTGAACTGCAGGTTTCTCGGTGGATATAATAAAAAGCAATACAGAAGTACCAGTACAATCTTTCACATATCAAAATAAATAGACTGTGTTTCTGTATGAGAAAATGCAGAGTATGTTTTAACCAAAACTTGGACATAAATAAAAAAGTATCAAAATAAAGCATTGAACTATTTTCTTCTTCATAAAGAAATGACACGCAGTTGTCCTGCGCGTCCGAGAAACAAATATAGAGCATTGTACAGCAACAACAAAGCCTTTTTATCGCAAGCAAGTTGGTGTAGGCTAGAGATGAAACCTAAAGGAACCAACAAGAGAGGCAAACCAAAAAGAAGAAATGACAAGAAAACAGGGGAACAAGAGAAAGAAATGGAAAAGGAAGGGGGTGAAAAGGTAAAATAAAGCAATGTACAATCTCATTTTTTTTCCAATGTGACTAAAAATTGTTCCTATTTTGAGATTAACAAACTGGATGATGTACCATCAAATGAACTTATTTTTGTGGTCTCCTGTATATCTACTGAAAGATGCACCTTGTCCAATTCCAATCAGAAATATAATTGTGTGTGTGAATGTAAAGATTAAACCAATAAACAAGTGAATACAATTTATCACTGATTGAATTGGAGGGGTTCAGATGTAGTACTTCCCAATAAATTGGCATCGCTATAACCTGATTATTCTCTTTCTGGTGTGTTAGATCAGGTAAGCCTGCAGACAAGTATAGTACGAGATACCTTAGAAGCCGCCATTGACAGGGAAAAGGCAACCAACCTACCATTCAAAATCAGAGTAATACCGGCAAAACTGAGTAAATATTATGAAATGGATTACCTCGCTATAACTCGTCTTTTCAGAATCAGCATCAGCAAAAATAATGCTTCTATTTTTTATGCCTACAAGAGCAGCAGAAATACCGTTTATAACACGAGAGCCATCTTAATCAGTAGCATCATCAAATCCCGAGGCAACATATTTGGATCGAGTAGACAAATGTATTCATTAC